>CM076503.1:2487867-2508419 GCA_038429875.1 Poecile montanus | reverse complement strand
TTTCCTCTCCTTTCCTTTCCTCTCCTTTCCTTTCCTCTCCTTCCTTTCCTTTCCTCTCCTTTCCTTTCCTCTCCTTTCCTTTCCTCTCCTTTCCTTTCCTCTCCTTTCCTTTCCTCTCCTTTTCCTTTCCTCTCCTTTCCTTTCCTCTCCTTTCCTTTCCTCTCCTTTCCTTTCCTCTCCTTTCCTTTCCTCTCCTTTCCTTTCCTCTCCTTTCCTTTCCTCTCCTTTCCTTTCCTCTCCTTTCCTTTCCTCTCCTTTCCTTTCCCTCTCCTTTCCTTTCCTCTCCTTTCCTTTCCTCTACCTTTCCTTTCCTCTCCTTTCCTTTCCTCTCCTTTCCTTTCCTCTCCTTTCCTTTCCTCTCCTTTCCTTTCCTCTCCTTTCCTTTCCTCTCCTTTCCTTTCCTCTCCTTTCCTTTCCTTTCCTTTCCTCTCCTCTCCTTTCCTCTCCTCTCCTTTCCTCTCCTCTCCTCTCCTCTCCTCTCCTCTCCTCTCCTCTCCTTTCCCTTTCCTTTCCCTTTCCTTTCCCTTTCCTTTCCCCTTTCCTTTCCCTTTCCTTTCCTCAGGACCTGGGCCACAAATACCCCCTAATTTTACATATTTTAATGTTGATCCCTAAATTGGTCCATTTTAGGCTGCTGTATAACTGGCAGGAGAATACAAACATTCCATAGGGATTTTCCTAGCACTCCCAAAGGAAAATCTAAGGCTGGAAGAGCCATCACTTGTTGTGCACTCCCAAAAACTGAGGCAGCGAGACCTAAAAACGTTCATTACAGAGCCAAACCTTCAAGATTCACCACCAAAGGGGCTGGGCTGGCCCAGATTCCAGGAAAATATCCCAGGATTTGAGCTCCCTCTTCCCTTCAGCTCCCTCCCCCACAGTGGCATTTGTTGGGAAGAAACCTTCGTGCCACCAGGATGAACATCCCACAAGGAGCTCTGCGGAATTTCTTGCAGCTTCTGGATACTCAGGAGTTGCGATGTTGACATTTTTTATTTACCAGCAATTCCTTAAAAGCGGTGATTAGGAATATCCACATCTCTCCCCGCTGCAACAGAAAATTCCTTTCTCATTCCTTGGGAAATTGTCTCGATTCTGGACAATTCTTGGAAAGCTGATCCCGAATAAAACTCTAGGAATTGTTTAACCTCCACGGCTCCGCTTTCCATGGCACACAGCTTCATTCTCGGCCTGCTGGTCGGAAGGTGAACCAACACGGAGAAATCCATATCCCAAATATTTTCCCTGCAGATGCTTAGTCAAGGCTTAAAAATAAACCACCCCACGAGCAAACAGGAATATTTGATTTGGTCTGGAGGCAAACACACTCCAGGTTTCCACTCCTTTGCCTTTTTTATTTTGGTAGGAATTTTTGAAGTGATCCCTTGGCCCTCGGCCCAGCCCCCACCTTTATGATGTCCGAAAAATCCATTTGCTCCGAGTTCTACATTTCCCTCATTAAACAGCACAAAAAAAAAAAAAAAAAAAGGGAATTCCAAGCCACAAGACCACACACGTTGGCATCAGACATCCAATATCCAGAGCTGGCACCATCCCATAAATTAATGTTTGCTCCCCATCTAGTGGGTGGAAGAAGAAATTGTCTTTAGGCTGAATATTATGCAAATTTAGTTTGCATGGAGCTGGGGGAATTTGTGAAGTTTTGTTCCTTCTCAGAGCTGAAGGATTTTAGGCCTGATCTAAGATTTTCACGTGTATTTGTTAAATTAGCGCCTTGGTTTCATGTAGGCCTCGAGTTGCAGCATCTTGTAGGCCTCAAATTACGGCATCAAGCGTGGATGGGATACCAGGAAAAATTCCTCATGGAAAAGGTGGTCAAGCCTTGGAAGAGGTTTCACGGGAAGGATTGGAGTCCTCATCCCTGGAATTGTTCAAAAAATGTGTGGATGTGGCTCTTGAGGATGGAGTTTAGTGAACCCGGTTGAGGGCTGGACGTGATGATCTTGGGATCTTTTCCAACCTTAATTCCTTGATTCCACATTTATTTCTGTACTGAAGATCATCACCGTGTCCTCAAATGCCACATCCACAAGTTTTTTTCACATTTCCAGGGATGGTGATGCCACCACTTCCCCAGGCAGCCCATTCCAATCCCATTCCAAAGCCTTTTCCCTCAGGAATTTTTTCCTAATATCCAATCTTAATCTCCCCTGGTGAATGATTAATAAGTAATTATTCTTATTTTAATAATAAATAAGATTATAATAATTAAATAAAAATATTTTAATAATATATATAATCAATAATATAATTAATTATATAATATAATATTATATAATATATTTATAATATTATATAATTAATTATAATTATATAATAATATAATATTATAAATTATTATTAAATAATGATTTATTAATACTATAGAATTAATAAATTATGTAAATTATGGAAGAAGAAGAAGAAGAAGAAGAAGAAGAAGAAGAAGAAGAAGAAGAAGAGATGATGATGATGATGATGATGATGATGATGATGATGATGATGATGATGATGATGATGATGATGATGATGATGGGGAGAACAACAAGAACCATTAATATTCCAAGATATTAAATAATATTTATTTTAAAAAAGATTTCTGGAGGATCCTGGGAAAAGCCCCGCAGCTCACATGACACAGGAGGAAACAACCCCAGAAAATCCAAGACGTGCTCAGGCTTTGGAAAAAGGACAGAAAGATTCAGGAATATGGAGAAAGTGCAGCAGGAACCAAGGAGGAGGTCAGAAGGAGACCTGGATTGTCCTTTTCTGCATTCCCAAAAACATGGACACGAGGATCACCTTCCAATTCCAGCTCTGGATTCCATCTCTTAAAACATTTTGTGAACCTCATCAGCTTGAAGTTACATTTTCACCTTTTTTTTACTCTATAAATTAAAAATTTTTCCCCCCTTTTTCACCTGCAGAAGGCAGAGAAGATGTTCTGCACTGTGTGCTTATAACACGGCACAGATTTCTGGAATGGTTTTAAGCTGAAGGGCGGCAGGGATGGATGGAATGTTGGGAAGGAATTGCGGGATGGGATGGGATGGGATGGGATGGGATGGGATGGGATGGGATGGGATGGGATGGGATGGGATGGGATGGGATGGGATGGGATGGGATGGGATGGGATGGGATGGGATGGGATGGGATGGGATGGGATGGGATGGGATGGGATGGGATGGAATTCCCAAGGAAGCCATGGATGCCTCATCACTGGAAGTGTCCCAGGCCAGGCTGGATGGGGCTTGGAGCAAGCTGGGATAGTGGGAGGTGGGAATGAGATGATTTTACAATGTCCCTTCCATCCCAAACCATTCCAGGTTTCCATGAAATCAAGAGAAGGTGTTTGGCTTTCCATCTCTTCCTTTCGACGGAGCATCAAATTCCCAAGCCCTGGAAGCAGACACAGCTTTGGTGCTCACATCCAAACCATGTCTTGGAATTACTTCCCCTTTTCTCACAGCCATTTCAGCTTCTCCCGGCGCGGGAGCCCTGCTCTACCTGCCAAAATAATTATCATAATTAACATAATTATGAAATAATTCACCCTCAGGTTCCCCGCAGAGCCTGAAGTTTCCTGTCCCTCCCTTTAAATGTGGCTTTGTTTGCTGAGGACTGAAATCCCATATTCCAAAAAAACTCCTTGGGCTCGTTAAAGGGCCACCAGGTGAAGCCCAAAACCCTAAGAGAGACAGAGGGATCCAATTCCACCTTTGGGACTGGAATTTAAGACGACCTACAGGTGGAAATAGCTCCAGCTTCCTCACATCCCAGGAATTTATTGTCTCACTTGGAATTTCTTGATAGGTGAATATTTTCTTGGGTTTTTCCTACAAAACCTTCATAAGAATTCTGCTCATGGGTGAGGTTTTTCAGAGATCCTTTTAAAACCCTTCCTATCCCTCAGTTTCTGATAATTTAGGAGAATAAATGAAGTCTGTCTTGAAATAAATGAAATGTCTCAATTTATTTTAGACACTCTGGGGCATCCTGGTTTTCAGATGCTTCTCCGGAATGGAGCTGGGGGTTGGTTGGGGGAATAAATCCCTCGCAGGATTCCTGGTTCCTGGTGGGATTTCTGAGGGAATTATCGGTGACCAAGCCTTGGAGCTTTTCTGGTTTCATGTGTGATGCGTGTCAGGGAAGGAAGGAGATGGGGAGATGAGGTTGTCTGGGAATGTAGGGATTCTGGGAATATGGGATCTGTATCCAGGGAGTGTTTGTGCCTGCAAGAAGGCTGGAGAGAGACTTGGGACAAGGGATGGGGGGACAGGACACAGGGAATGGCTCCCACTGCTTGGATGGGATATTGGGAAGGAATTCCTGGCTGGGATGGAATTCCCAGAGCAGCTGTGGCTGCCCCTGGATCCCTGGAAGTGCCCAAGGTTGGATGGGGCTTGGAGCAGCCTGGGACAGTGGAAGGTGTCCCTGCCCTTGCCAGAGGGGTGGAATTCATGAACTGTCAGGTCCCTTCCAACCCAAACCATTCTGGAATTCTGGAATTCCACGATTTGGTCACCCCTCCTCTGTTTCTCTATCCTAAATCCTATTGATATTTAATTTCCATCACTATTTTTGTTTTCCCTAAAGTTTTTAAGTCTTTCCACGCCACTTCCATCTTTGAAATCCACCAGTAGGATTGAAACAAAACAATTCCACGACTCAAGAAATTTTAGGGCAGGCTCTATATCCCAGAATCCCAGAATCCCAGAATCCCAGAATGGGTTGGAAGGGACCTTAAAGCTCATCTCAATCCCACCCCATGCCATGGGCAGGGGATCCTTCCTCTATCCCAGGTGGCTCCAATTCCCATCCAACCTGGCCTTGGACACTCTATCACGGTCCTCAATTTTGATCCGAGGCATTCACCATTGAAAAATGGATCCATCTCTGAATCCTTGGGAATGAGAACCCCAGAGAAGCTGAGCTGAGCTCAAGCTTCTTTCCAGCAGCAAGTTTTGCCTCTGATCCGTGAGGAAATGTGTAATGGGAAAGGGAAGGGATGGAAAGAAAATAAATGGAGGATGGAATACAACAGGAAGGAAAGTGGGAGTCTCTTTAAGGACTTGGATTTATCCAGAGCTAATCTGCTCCTCCTGCTTTGGAGCGGGAAGACGGAACAGCAGAGCCACCGGGAGCTGCAGGAGATGTTCTGTAGCTCCTCCTATTTCCAAAGATAACAGCTCAGAGCTTCCATGGGCCAGCAGGGAGCGGAACAAAGTCGGCAGGATCTGATTCAACTCCGGGGAGTGTCTCCTTCCATGTTTACCTTTTTTCCTGGGATATAAGAGGCTTTTTCATGGCTTGTTTTCAACCCACCCACCCCAGCAGCCTCTTGCCAGCAGCTCCCAGGTGTTCTCCAGTGAAAGCAGGACCATGGAAGTGGCAGCGAGGGACGTGGAGACAGCTCCAAGAATTAAATTTACATCTCCCAGGCTGCCCTGGGGCAGCTGTTTCCTATTTGGGTGTTTTTTTAAGTTGACATTTGGGAGAAATTGGAATATTCTGTCATTTCCCTCCGTGCAGATGTACAGGAGGGAGAGGTCCGGTCAGCTGGGAACTCGGGATCAGCTGGAAAGGGGGAATTTTCTCCGTATTAAAGGGTCAGATTAAGGAAACAGGAACTTGTGTTTGAGTCCTTGCTCTGAGGGCAGGCTCGGGTTTAATCCGTTATCCAAAAAAAAAAAAGGGGGAAATCCCAATTTTCTTGTTTTTATATCCCATGAATGGTTTGCAGAGAGCTTTAAGGAAAAGCAGCTGGGGCTCTGAGAATTCCCTCTTCCCTATGGAATTTTAGGACCAGGATTGCAGAGACTAAAGGAAGAGCAAGTGGGGGTCTGAGTATTCCCTATGGAATTTTGGGAGCAGGATTGCAGAGACTTAAGGAAGAGCAAGTGGGGCTCTGAGTATTCCCCCTTTCCTACAAATCTTTAGTTCTCAGGGAAAATATCCTGGGTTGGGTTAATTTGATTTAATTTTGATAAATTAATTTAATTTTGATAATCTGGATGGCTCCGAGCACGGTGCTGATGAGCCATAAAAACACGTAAGACACTGAAGAGGGAAAAACCCAAACTAAATCAAAACCAAACCCAAAAACCCAAAAGTCACCCCTCAAAAATCCCAAAAAATCAACATCACCTTGCCAGTGATTCCTGGGATAACCTTGGCCAAATCATCTGATCTGTAATCCAGGAGAATGATTGGGAATGAGTCCTTTCACTGCCTTGTCCCAGGGAAAAACATTATTTTTTGGGAGCCCTGTGGCTGCCAGGAAAAGCCCTTTCCTGTCTGGATCAGCGGCCAATCATGGGTTTGGAACTGGGAAAAAAACCCGGATGATTTAAGAATGGACCAGCTTGGATTCAGGAATGATGAGTTAGACGGAGACAACGTCTCCCGCTGTAATAAAGGATTTGGAAATCTTCTCTTCCCAAAGAAATCCCTGATGGAGCTTTGGTTCATTGAGCCTGGCCAAGGAAAAACAGCAGGGAAAAATGAAAAATGTTGCGGTGGGATTCCAAGGAACAAGAGGAGTTACCGGTCCTCCACTAATTCTGGAAAAATCTAATGGAAAAGTCTAATGGAAAAAAAAAAGGAGATGGAAAGGAGAAAGAGGTTGTGACAAGAGGAACAGGATGGAAAATCCAAGGATTTTGGTAATTAGACAAAATCATCCCAGCTTTGGGGATGGGATGATGTGTGGAAGATGCCTTGAGGGGAGCTTGATGGTCAGGGAGTTCCCTTAAAATTCCCATCTTATCCTTCTCTAATCCATGGAGATTTTGATTATCCCAGAACTGTGACACCGCTGGAGTTACACCAAGGGAATGTTACTCCGAGGGAATGTTACTCCGAGGGAATGTTACTCCGAGGGAATGTTACTCCAAGGGAATGTTACTCCTAGGGAATGCTACTCCAAGGGAATGCTACTCCAAGGGAATGCTTCTCCAAGGGAATGTTACTCCAAGGGAATGTTACTCCTAGGGAATGTTACTCCAAGGGAATGTTACTCCGAGGGAATGTTACTCTAGGGGAATGTTACTCCGAGGGAATGTTACACCAAGGGAATGTTACACCAAGGGAATGTTACTCCAAGGGAATGTTACTCCGAGGGAATGTTACTCCAAGGGAATGTTACTCCAAGGGAATGTTACTCCAAGGGAATGTTACTCCTAGGGAATGCTACTCCTAGGGAATGCTACTCCAAGGGAATGTTACT
Organism: Poecile montanus; assembly: GCA_038429875.1. Taxonomy (NCBI): domain Eukaryota; kingdom Metazoa; phylum Chordata; class Aves; order Passeriformes; family Paridae; genus Poecile; species Poecile montanus. The sequence goes on along the minus strand of CM076503.1, from coordinate 2,501,191 downwards.
CCAAGGGAATGTTACACCAAGGGAATGTTACTCCTAGGGAATGTTACTCCAAGGGAATGTTACTCCTAGGGAATGCTACTCCAAGGGAATGCTACTCCAAGGGAATGTTACTCCTAGGGAATGTTACACCAAGGGAATGCTTCTCCAAGGGAATGTTACTCCTAGGGAATGCTACTCCAAGGGAATGTTACTCCAAGGGAATGTTACTCCAAGGGAATGCTTCTCCAAGGGAATGTTACACCAAGGGAATGTTACTCCAAGGGAATGTTACTCCAAGGGAATGTTGCACCAAGGGAATGTTACTCCAAGGGAATGTTACTCCAAGGGAATGCTTCTCCAAGGGAATGTTACTCCAAGGGAATGTTACTCCAAGGGAATGTTACTCCAAGGGAATGTTGCACCAAGGGAATGTTACTCCAAGGGAATGTTGCACCAAGGGAATGTTACTCCAAGGGAATGTTACTCCGAGGGAATGTTGCACCAAGGGAATGTTACTCCAAGGGAATGTTACTCCAAGGGAATGTTACTCCAAGGTGTAAGATGTGGGGAGGGACAGGGAGAGAAATGAAATCCTGCAATCAGACCCCGTTTTAACTCCCTCTGGTACCGGAAAAACCAGGAGAACGACTGCGGGACAGCACAGGAATGGAAACAGGGAATCCATCCCCTGAAAAATCAAAAGCAGAGGATAAGGCATAAAATGAGAATCATTTTTCCTCAGTGGATCCAGACTCCAAAGTCAGGAACAAGCTCTGAGTTGTCCCAGAGGATGTTTTGCCCCAAATTCCCAAATCCCAGCAGTGACTTTGGGTAATGTAATATTGAACATTTTTGTTTTATCCCAGTCCCTCCTCCCCTGCCGTGCGTCTTCCCTGGTCTCCGACACATTTAGTCTAGACAAGATAATCCCATTATGTTCCCTAATTCCTGATCCTTGCTAAAATCAACCTGGATAAGATTCCACGCCAGATAAGGCGGAAAATCCACCCGAGCCCGTTTGACCTCATTAAATGATGCCTTAAATCCTATCTCTGCCAATTAGAGGGATGCGCTCTGTGGAATCCCAGGAAGGTAAATTCCGTCAGTTTCTTCTTGAACCTCCTGATTTCTCATCTGGCTGCAGCCAGGGATTTTCAGGAATGAGGTGGTTAAGGGTAAAAGTCACATTTTAAAGGGATCCATCCTCTTCTCCAAGGCCTTTTATTCCCTTTCTTTCCCCACATGTGGATGGGATAGAAAGGGCTGGAAACTCAGCTTGTACAGGAGGATTTTCCTTCTTTATTTCACCTGCTGGGAACATACTTTGGGAAAAAAAATATGGGATTTTCCAAGGACATTTTTTCTCTGTGCTAAATGAAGATGGTGTAAAAACTTGACCCACAAACCAGACAGAGAGATTTGTGGAATTCCCTTTATTCCGAGCCAATCCCACCTTGGATTAAACACTGATCTCTTCAAGCACTCCTTGCACAGACTCCAAAGATAAATAAGATCAGTCCCAGGAAGAAGGGATGAGTTTATACTGTCCTGGAGGTGATGAACAAACTCCTCTTTATCCGAAGCTGTGAATCGGATTTAAAAGTGCAGAATCAGCTCCTGCTCCGAGGGGAGAAGCGGGATCCAGCTGTCCTGGCTGCTGCTCAGACTGGGAGCAAAGAAACCTGGAAAAGCTCCAGGATTTGCCTGAGGCCGTTTGCTCCCAGAGGGTTGTGAGGGATCAGAAGATCACAGGGAGGAGAGAGGGGCTTAGAGACACTAAAACCACTAAAATTCAAGAGCCGTCAGAGCTCGACAGCTTCAGTGCTGACTAAAAAAAAAATTAAAACTAAAACTAAAACTAAAACTAAAACTAAAACTAAAAATAAAAATAAATTAAAATTAAAATTAAAATAAAAAATAAAAATAAAAATAAGAATAAAAATAAGAATAAAAATAAAAATAAAAATAAAAAAATAAAAATTAAAATTAAATTAAAAATAAAAATAAGAATAAAAATAAGAATAAAACTAAAACTAAAACTAAAACTAAAAATAAAAATAAAAATAAATAAAAATTAAAATTAAAATTAAAATTAAAAATAAAAATAAGAATAAAAATAAGAATAAAAATAAGAATAAAAATAAAAATAAAAATAAATAAAAATTAAAATTAAAATAAAAATAAATTAAAATTAAAATTAAAATAAAAATAAAAATAAGAATAAAAATAAGAATAAAACTAAAACTAAAACTAAAACTAAAAAGAAAAATAAAAATAAAAATAAAAAGAAAAAGAAAAAGAAAAAGAAAAAGAAAAAGAAAAAGAAAAAGAAAAAGAAAAAGAAAAAGAAAAAGAAAAAGAAAAAGAAAAAGAAAAAGAAAAAGAAAAAGAAAAAGAAAAAGAAAAAGAAAAAGAAAAAGAAAAAGAAAAAGAAAAAGAAAAAGAAATAAAAAGAAAAATAAAGTCTGATTTATTTCCCTGTGGTTGCTGAATGAGGGGGATTTTGTGCTGTAAAAATAAAAGGGGTTGGGGGGAATTTTGGTTCTAACGCTTATGGATCATGACCGGTCCAGCCAGGGGCAGAGGAATCTCCTCTGGAGCCTAAAAGAGGTTTCCAAAGGGAGCAGGTTTTAAAGGAATTCTGTCTTAGAGTCACAGAATCATCATGGAATGGTTTGGGTTGGAAAGGGATTGAAGCTCATCCCATTCCAGCCCTGCCATGGGCAGGGACACCTCCCACTATCCCAGGTGGATCCAAGCCCTGTCCAGCCTGGCCTTGGACACTTCCAGGGATCCAGGGACAGCCACAGCTGCTCTGGGAATTCCATCCCAGCCCCTCTCCACCCTCCAAGCCAGGAATTCCTTCTCAAAATCCCATCTAAACCTTCCTTCTTTCAGCCTGAAGCCATTCCCTGTGTCCTGTCCCTCCATCCCTTGTCCCCAGCCCCTCTCCAGCTCTCCCGGAGCCCCTTTGGGCACTGAAAGGGGCTCTGAGCTCTCCCTGGAGCTTTCCCTTCTCCAGACTGGACATTCCCAGCTCTCCCAGCCTCTTCACCAAAGCTTTCCTTCCTTATCAGACACCTGGAACAAACCAAACCCTTGCAGGAGAAAAATAATTTCGATTCGGAAGCAAAAATGAACCAACGGAGCCCAAAGATGTGACGCAAACACCTCCAGCTCGAGCCTCCGGGCCAAACTTTGCTCCTGTTTAATTAACGGAGCCAACGACAGCTGAAAACGGAGCCCTGGGAAATCATTAACCCCCCCGGGACGTGCAGGGGGTGGGAGAGGAGGAGGATGGATGGAGCAGGAGGCAGGTAAGTAAACACAGAGTTATCAGCGCGGTGTCATTTCCCGCGTCCCCAACATCCTCCTCTAAATATATCTGGGACAGGGATGCCGGGGTTGCTCGGCTACGCGGAGGTGGCAGCAGGATGGAGATGGCGTTAATGAACTTCTCCTTCCATGGATGTTCTGGGAAAAAATAGAAACTGGTTAAGGACATCCTGCCGAGCCACAGGTGACTTTGCTTCTCCATCAAAAAATAAAAATACAATGTCTTCCCACCCCGGGATTTAAGGATATTGTGAAGCTCTGGGAACTCCCGGCTCGTTGCATGCAGGATTGGTGTGAAAATTGGGATATTTCACCTGAATAAACACTCCCCGTCATCTTCACAATGCCCTGGGCCGCTCCTTGTGTTCATTTAAAAATCAGAATAACCTGCAGGTGATTTTAGGTTTGTTCTGAGGAATAACTGCGGTGTGCACGGATAATCTGGGGAGAAAGAAGGGGAAAATTGCAGAAAATCAGGATTTTTTTTTGAGCCACGACTAAAGATAAGAAAGGAAAAATTTAATCTCAATTTCTGGATGAGATCTTGCCTTGTTGTTGATGTAAAATGCACAAAAGGCAGGATTGGGAAACTTTTTGAGCAACCTGCAGGTGATTTTAGGTTTGTTCTGAGGAATGACTGCAGTGTGCACGGATAATCCGGGAAGAAAGAAAGGGGAAAATTGCAGAAAATCGGAATTTCTTGGAGCCACTTCCAAAGATAAGAAAGGAATAAATTTAACCTCAGTTTCTGGATGAGATCTTGCCTTGCTGTAAATTTAAAAGGCAGAAAAGGCAGAACAGAGGAACAAGGAGATCCTGGAGCTGCCTCCTGCCCTCCCGGAGCTGGAGGAGCTTGGACAGGGCCTGGCTGTGCCTCTGGAGGATGGAACGTGGCCGATTTTCCCTCATTTCTGAGGAATCACCTGCGGTTTGGGCCTGGGGGGCTGGGTTGGGATTTGTTCCTCCCCTCCCTCCATCCCTTGGGAATTGAGACAAGTTCAAGGAGAGCCCATGAACCCCTTCAGCAACCCCTGACATCAAAGAGGAGCCAAAATCTCCAAATCCAAGGCTCTGACTTATTCCTGCTGCTCCCTCTGCGTTCCCAGGAGCCACCGTGGCCCCTCCAAGCGGGATGTGCATCCATCCCTTGCTTGATTCCATCCTTTTTCCATCCAGCACCTCTCCCCACGTGCTGATCTCCGGGTTTTCCCCGTGTTTATCCTCATTCCCTGCACCAACAAACATCGGAGCCGCTTCCGAGCCAAAGCTTTTTCGGATCGCCCAGAAGTGAGGGACGGCTCCTGCCCTCCTCAGAGGGGGAACAATAATTGTTGACAGGGCTGGAAAAAATGTTCTCCTCGGGAATGTAAACAGGCTGGAAGGAGCTCGTGGAGCCAGACGTGGCTTGGGAAGCATTTGGGAGTTGGGACAACAAGAAATTTCCATCCTGTTTTTATTAATCGGGAAAAGGAGTTGGGCGGGGGAATTTTTTTGTTCCTCTGGTCAGCACCAAGCTGGAAAATTGATGTCAACAACATTCCTCTTTTTCCTTTCTTGTTTTAACCTTTCTTCCCATTTCTCTGCCCATTCTTCAGTTTTAATTGGAATTTAAAATAAACTAGAGATAGTCTTGGGAGTGCTGCAATGGAAATAATTTGCTTTTCCCCAAGTTTCAATGGTTTCCTTCTCCTTTCTCCAAGCTGAGCACTCCTTGTGTTTTGAGGCAGTTACACCCCCCTTTCCTCGACTCATTCCCCGAGGGAATGGATCCCAAGAAGTTCCCAAAGGACCTCAAGAGTTTTCTTTTTACGATATCTGGGACGCAGTACCAGGACTCCAAAAAAAGCAGTGGGAATGACAGATGGATTTAGTCCTGCTCCCTTCCAGTCTTCTGGAAAGGTTTTGGATTGTGAACTCATGTTCTCTGGAGAATTTGAACTTCTGGCATCTCTGTTTCATGCAGAAAAAAATGGGAAATGCAGCCATATAGAAGAAATTTTACTCTTCCTATCCTCTGGGAATTCATCCTGACTCCATAGCTTGGAATTCCTTGGAGTGGGAGAGCTTTGGAGACCAAGGTGTCTAAAGGAATGACACCCTGGAATTCCTATCCTTCAGGCCAAAATTTGGGGGAAAATCAGGGCAAAATAAACTTTTGTTTTCCTTGGGAGGTGTTCTGTGCAAACAGAGGAGAAGAGACTCCAGATTAGTGTGGTGTCCTCAGGGAACATGGAATATTGCTCCCCGCAATTCCATGGAATCGTGGTGCCACGTCCCTGTTTGGAGGAGGACACTGCCACGCAGCTAAGGAATGTCAACTCCCCAAAATTATCTGGGAATCTTTCCCGGTGTTCTTCTTTCCTGGCTGTCGGAATAACAGCAGATGAGGGTGTGAGGCCTCAGGACACGGAATAAAATAAGGATAGACGTGGGATAACGAGTGGGTATCGTTTCCCACCTGGTGGGAATTGTGTTGTCTTTGCAGTGGGTTGGGAATTTCCCATGGATTACGTGTGCTGATTCCTGCCGTGCCTCCTCCTCCCTCTCCAGCCTTGTTAGAAATAACACAGGAGCTGGAATATCCTTCACCTCCAACGCTCCCATATCCTAAGTTTTCCGAAGGATCTTTCCTTCTTCCCATCAGGTCAAGGATGGAAGGCCAGGATTGCATCCGCTGCTTCCAGAGTCAGAGAGCTCGGAAAACCCCTCTGGATCCGCTTCTCCAATGAGAGAATTCCCACTGTTCTCCCCTGTCGGGCTTCGGTTTGGAGCTCCACCGTTCCCAAATTAAAAATGGAGAGTTCTCCGTGGATTTAGGAAAGGCAGCTGCCCCCTCCCAGCTGAGAATTATTCCATGAATAACATTTTCCCCATTCCTTTAAATTTTCACTTTTCCATCAGATTTTATCATCACAGAATTGAATTATTTTGCCAAAGTCGATCTGAAATAAATTGTTTTAGTAGTTCTTTATTATTATTTGTTATATATATATTATATATTGGGTTTATATATAATATATAAAATATAATGCATAATGCATAGTACATAATATATTACATATTATATATTAAATATTAAATATTATATATTAAATATTATATATTACATATTATATATTAAATATTATATATTATATATTATATATTATATATTATATATTATATATTATATATTATATATTATATATTATATATTATATATTATATATTATATATTATACATAATATATAGTATATATTGTTATGGGATATTATATATGTATTATTTATTATATATATTTTTTTTATTAATAATTATTTTCTATAATTATCAAAGCAATTATTATGCAAATTGATTTAACAACAGACATTCTTCCTAAAACACGGAGAAAAAAGATAGGAAAACATATTCAATGTTTTATATTCTGGACATCATCTTTAAAATCAGCCCCTTTTTTCAGGCCATATCCAGTCCAGAGGAACAAAAGTCATTGTAAATTTGCTTTTTTCCCACATATCTGTCTCCTTCCATGATTTTTCATCCCTACACCCCCAGGCTTCCTAGAAAAATGCTTGGAAAATCAATAAATGCTCTGAGGCTGGAGAGATTAAGCTCCAAATCCTGAAGTTTGGAGCTGGCATTAACAATATTCCAGAGAAGTCCGAGAGGATGAAATAGATCAGATTATTTTTTATCTCCAACCCAAACCATTCCAGGATCTGGGATTTTTCCATTCAGATTTTTCATTCACATTCGGAGATTGGAGCGATCGGAAAAAACTCCCCTGATTTCTTTTCCCCTTTGGATTTCAGCAAAGCTGACACAAGATTTACGGAAGATAAGGAAGATCCAAAGATTTAGGTGGCCACATTTCTGGGAGAGCATTCCCAAAAGTTCATTCCCTGCCTTTATTTCCATGGATTTATTTATTATGAAGCTGGAAAAGCAACTCACGAAAGTCGCAGGTACCCAATAATCGAATTTACTCCAGTTCAAGCCACAGAGGGCTCCTGAAATTTCTCTCTGGCAGAAATCCCGGCTGAAGTACCTGCTCCTCCGGGAACGGTAATTCCTACGCCACTGAAATGGCCGATCCACACGTTCGGGGCTTCAGTTTTTACTTCAGCATCGTAAAACTGAAGCTGGAGCAGCTGAGGCCTTGTAAAAGCAGATTTGCGACTCTCCCCAACCCCGAGGCAAAAATATTTGTTTAAAGGATGCTGAAATAGGATCCCAGAGGGAACAAATTAAGGGAATTCGTGCCTGTGGAGTATTAGGGAGATGGGAAACATTATTTACTTTTTTTTTTTAGTTGTTTTATTATTTTAATTTGGGAAAATGATGGTTTTTATTACGATGAGGAGAAATTATCTGCGGGAATAATGCTTCACGTTGGCAGGATGAATAACAGGAACAATAAAATCTGGTCACACACCAGAAATAGAGTTTTAATTGGGAATTTAAAGATGGAATCCCAAAATTCTTCATTTTTCTTCACAGAGGACAGCTTGGATGGGATTAGGAGCAGCCTGGGATAGTGGAAACCATCCCTGCCCGAGGCAGGGGATGGAAATGGATGAACTTTGAAGTCCCTTCCAACCCACTCCAGGATTCTGTAATTCCCAAATTTTTCACATTCTTGGAAGCTGCTGGACTCAATCCGCTTTTCCTCTTTTATTTTCAGGCCACTTTTCCCCTTTCCATCCCCATTTTACAGGATCTGAGCACGGAACCAGAGACTCATTTTTCCCAAAAGTGAACATCCCTCTTTGATAGCAACAACCCAATGGATCTCGGATCTGATCCAGGGCTGAGCAGGGAGTAGGAATGGGAAATTCCAGCACTTGGAGCAGTTGATCCAGCGCTACTGAGTGAGCTGATGGAGCAGGAATGGGAAATTCCAGCAGCTGGAGCAGTTGATCCAGTGCTACTGGGTGAGCTGATGGAGCAGGAATGGGAAATTCCAGTGCCTGGAGTAGCTGATCCAGTGCTACTGGGTGAGCTGATGGAGCAGGAATGGGAAATTCCAGCAGCTGGAGCAGTTGATCCAGTGCTACTGAGTGAGCTGATGGAGCAGGAATGGGAAATTCCAGCGCTTGGAGCAGTTGGTCCAGCGCTACTGAGTGAGCTGATGGAGCAGGAATGGGAAATTCCAGTGCCTGGAGTAGCTGATCCAGTGCTACTGAGTGAGCTGATGGAGCAGGGATGGGAAATTCCAGCACTTGGAGCAGTTCATCCAGTGCTACTGAGTGAGCTGATGGAGCAGGGATGGGAAATTCCAGCACTTGGAGCAGTTCATCCAGTGCTACTGAGTGAGCTGATGGAGCAGGAATGGGAAATTCCAGCAGCTGGAGCAGCTCGTGTGGTGCTGCCAGAGCAGGGAATGACTTTTGGACAGTCTGCAGCTCCTTCTGCTGGGCAAGCAGCACCACTTGTCTCCCTCCTCCTCCTCCTCCAGGATAAAATTAAACAGAATATCACAGCAAGTCGTATTTATCCCTTAAATTCATGGAATTTCACCCCAATCTTTCATCCACAGAATATTTAGGGATGAGATGCAGCCTGAAACGTGTGGCCGAGTGCAGGGAGCCACGGGCAGCTGTTCCACAGCTGTGCCTACAAAAAGAGGGAGGAGATGCACAACATGGGCTGCCACAGTGAGGAAAATCATTTCTGTTCCATGCTGGAAGCTCAGCGCATCCCAGACTCATCCCAGAGAATCCCTTCCGTAAAGATTTACCGTGAGCCGGCATCGTTGTTCTTCCCAGCCCTCATTACCCGCTAAGCCGAGCTCGGCTGAGCTGAGACACGTGAAGGCGTCGTTCCCAAAACTCCTAAAAATGCAGGAGAGAGAGGAAAACCAAGGGCAGAGGGGCTGAACCCAGCTCCCCTCACCCATCCTGGTGTTATTTTACACCTTGAGTAAGTCAGGCTCAGGGCCAGCCAGGACTAACACCGCCAGAAAGCTCAGCTTAGCACAAGGGGAGGAGGGCACCCAGTTCCTCCTGTCCCCAGGCAAGGTCTCCATCTGGGCTTTAAACCAGGCTTAACAGGCAGGATCTGTTGGGCACGGCCCCCATCCCCACACAGATCAGTGGGGCCCTATTGATTTATTTCTGTGGCCCAGAAACACTCAAAAAACCTTTTTAAACATTTTTTTTTCTCTTGATACCCTTCCCTTTTTAATATTTTTTAGACATCAATGGAATATCAAGGCTATTCCACTGGATATTCCAAGGATATTTTACAACTCGTAAATTGTGAAAAATTCTTGGCCCTCACAGCCAAGAATTCCTCCCCAAAATCCCACCTCTACCTTCCCTCCTTCATCCTCAGGCCACAGGGACTTTGGGAAGGTGGTTTGAGTTTGTCTTTGGAAGGTGGGACCGCCGTGGATGCAGCGGCCACGGAGAGAGGGAGAAGCAGTGCTGGAATTATTTTCCAGCGCTGGTTTGTGATGTCTGCACATCATAATTATGATGAGTCTTTCCCATCCCTGCCACAAACAGGAGAGAAAGGAATGTCCAATCCTAGATTTAGTGCATGAACTGCCAGGATCTGGGGCAAAAGGGGCTGTGATCCTTTTTTTAGTGATTTTTTTCCTTCTTCTAAAAAAAACTATCTGGACAATGATCACAGGATTGAGATTGCTCAATATTTGATCATCCTCTGGAAAAGAATTGGAGGTGTGGGGTGGCAAGAATCCATCGTGGGGAATTATCTGGAGTTTCCCCAAAACTGGATGTGGAAGAGCACACAAAACTCTGATAAACCTGACAAAAATCTGATAAACCTGGCACTAAATTTCTGATAAACCTGACAAAAAATCTCTGATAAACCTGACAAAAAATCTCTGATAAATGTAAAAAAAACTCTGATAAACCTGACAAAAAATCTCTGATAAACCTGACAAAAAATCTCTGATAAACCTGGCACCAAATACCTGATAAACCTGACAAAAAAACTGATAAACCTGGCACTGAATCTCTGATAAACCTGACAAAAAAATCTCTGATAAACCTGGCACCAAATCTCTGATAAACGTAAAAATAATCTCTGATAAACCTGACAAAAAATCTCTGAAAAATGTGGCACTGAATCTCTGATAAACCTGGCACCAAATCCCTGATAAACCTGGCACCAAATCCCTGATAAACCTGACAAAAATACTGATAAACCTGGCACCGAATCTCTGATAAGCCTGACAAAAATTCTCTGATAAACCTGGCACCAAATCTCTGATAAACCTGACAAAAATACTGATAAACCTGACACCGAATCTCTGATAAACCTGACAAAAAATCTCTGATAAACCTGACAAAAAATCTCTGATAAACCCAAGACCCAACCTGGCAATCAAATACTCTGGGCCGGAGCCAAGGCGCTGAGAGAGAGGAGAAGAGGGAGAATCAGATTCAGATTTTTCCCAAAATTTGCCTTTTTGTTGTTCCCCACCTGAGCATCTCCTCCCTCTGGAGTTAAAACATTCCTGTTTGACACTTGTCGGGTTATAAATGTGAGCTGCAGCTGAGCCGGACTCAGTTCACTGACAGGGAAAAGATCTTGCTCCAAAGTCTGGAATTTTGGAGGATTTAGGACCTCAAACCAGTGGAATGGGTCAGCTCAAACCTCTGCCTCACACAATATCCCATTTCCTAAAGCTGCAAATCCCAAATGAGGGCAAGGAATGCATGGAAATGCTTCCATCAAATCCTCTCACAGTCTATAACAATTCCTGCTGTCGGGATTTCCTGAACTGGACACCATTTCTGCACATTTTAATGGGTTTTTTCTGTTTTTTCTTTTTTTTTTAAATTTTAATTTCCCTGTGAGCTCAGGAAAACTTTCAGTCTCTAAAACCCCCAGGATCAGGGATTTCCACACCCTCACTACCTGGAGTGACCCCTTATTCAGAAGAAACCCCCTTGTTTTGGGGGTTTTCAAACCTTAAATTTTTGGGGTTTGCAGTGGAATGTTTCCCTTTGCTCCAGATGGAATTCGAAGGGGAAATTTATCCCAAATTCAGGGTGTTTTTCCACTTGGTGGTTTTTCTTTACTTCACTCTACCAAGGTCATTTGAATTTTAATCCTGGCTTGGGACATACCTTGAAGGCCAGAGCCTTTTCCACCTCCCCTATCCTGAATGGAAGTGTGAATACCAGCGCAGAGGACAACGTGTCCTGGCTGGATTCATCCTCCCTTTTTGGATAAGCAAACCCTTGGGAGCTGCCTCCAAATCCAATTTTATCTCAGCTCCTGCATCCTGCATTTATCTGGGTCCTGCTTTCCCCCTGTCCCTGGATAAGGGGATTTAAAAGCCATGTGGATGTGGCACTTGGGGACAAGAGGTGTCCTTGGCATTCCTGGGGAATGTTTGGGCTCGATAATATTTGTGAGTCCCAACTCCGCTTTCCCTGGATTGCGGATTCTGTGTTTCTGTGATTCTCTTACTCTTTATTTGCGTTAAATAAGAACTCCGAGAACTTCCCTGTCCCACAAATTCCTGAGGCCACTTTGTGGCACAGAAAACACTTTCTGCCTCCCAAAACAAGGTGGACACCATCACTCTCACCCTACAAATGGTCCCTAAGTCACCCCCGCTCCCCACACCCAGCTGGGACACGTTTGTGCACCAAGGGCTGGACCCAGTCGTGGTTGGACTGAAGGTCTGAAATACCCAGGACTGACATCCACTATTCCCAGGGGCTTAAAAAGCAGGAAAAATTGCATTAATTTAGAGTTTGTTGCTTTTTCCCAGTTCTGGGGTGAGGGTGAAGTTGTGGGGCTTTCTGGGCAGGAGATTCCCCCAAATCCCTTCCTGTTTGTGATTATCCCAGCCCAGGGTTGTCCTCCTGGGTGGAGACAGGCTGGGGCTCAAGATTCGGGGTGGGACACCAGAGGGTGGCAGGTCCAGGTTTCCTGTGAGGGTGGAGAGCCCTGGAACAGATTCCCAGAGAATCTGTGGCTGTCCCCGGATCCCTGGAAGTGTCCAAGACCTGGCTGGAAGGGGCTTGGAGCAGCCTGGGACAGCGGGAGGTGTCCCTGCCCATCCAGGGGTGGCACTTTCAGGTCCCTTCCAACCCAAAGCACTCCAGGATTCCACGAGAGCCTCATCTCAAGCTCGGTATAACCAGCAGGGACAAATATTTTTGCTCTTAAGTGGACATTTAAAACAGTTTAGACAACTAGACATTTATTTTTTTTAACATAATTATTTTTCCTCAACAGATTCGTAAATTGTGAAAAATCCATCTTGGGGCTGGTTGAGTATGGAATTTTTCAGCTCATGGACTCTCTTAACTGTTTTATAGTGCCCTGACTGCCAGCTGAGATGGTTTTACAGACCAGGAGCAGGTCCCGTTTGGATCAGAGCCGAGCTGAGCCGAGAGTGGAGCCTGGGCAGAATTTAGTGCGACTCCAAACAACAAAAACCAGGGGATGTGCAAGATATTCCCTGAGGGGGGAAGGGAAAAGGGTCAGAAATTATGAAATGATTCCTCCAAAACGTTCTTCCCATGGCTAAGAAATGCCAAAGCGCTATGAGGTCTCACGAGCATGGAAAAGGAAAGGGATGAGATGCCAAATTCCTGGAAAAGCAACAAAAAATTCCCGGAGCTGGAAGCCATAGCCAGGGGAGTTTAGGAAGCGTTGGAAGGAGAGATCGGGTGGCAGGCAGTGGATAGTGAGACACGATTCCTTCTAGGTGCCACTTCCATGACACTCCAGCCTTTGGATGGATCCCAGAAAACCACCGGGTGGGAGGGACAGGAGAATTCCAAAAGCAAAGGGCAAAACAATGGGAGGAAATGCCTCGGAGATAATTCCGGGAGTTTGGGGATCTCCTTACCTTCGGAAATTCATGTGGCCTACGCACGTTCACCGAGTGTTGGGGTCAGAGCACGGAGAAAAGACCCCTGTTTGTCCTGCCCGGCTCTGACACCCAAGAGAGCTCTGAGCTTAGCCTAAAACCACAGAGACAGCTTTAAAGTTAAGCTGAGAAACTGGGAATGTGGTGTGTGAGTTAGACTG
>CM076503.1:2467867-2485367 GCA_038429875.1 Poecile montanus | reverse complement strand
ATTATCCCAACCCTTCCTCCATCATTTTCCATCATTCTGGGATTATCCCAGACACTCCCTTACATTCCTCACCCACCCAGAGGTGTGATCCTCTTACTTTGGGAAATTTCCAACATTTGGAAGGAACATTCCCGTGTGAAGCTGTTATCTGGAAAACAGGAAAAAATCCCAAACAGAACCCCACAGTTTCTCAGTTCCACCTCAACCCTTCTGAACTTTCCTAAAGTTAATCTCTCTCCCTTTATGAGATCCGAATTTATCCGGGATTTATCTAAACCAGCAGCCTGTCCTTCCTTTCCACAATTCCAGGGATGTAAGGACCTAAGGCTGTCTTTATTCCATAAATTGCCGACATCACTCCCAAATCCAGATGCCCTGGAAGGTTTTGGATAGACAAAGCACGTTGTGATAATCCTCAAAATATTCTCTCAACTTCCAAAATTTTAAAGCTCAAGCTCTCCCTGGAATATTCCTGGATTTCCTTAGCAAATCCCTTGGATGGTGCTTCCAAAACATCTCTTGGGGAGAATTTGGGATCTTAAATATTTGTTCCATGCTCTCTGTAGGACTTAAGCGCAGGAGTTCCTCCCCTCTCTCCAGGTACGTAACCAACAACTTCAGTTCCTCAGGGATTTTGATGGCATTAGAAGACTTTGAAGAGTGATTTTCCCAATTACAGGGAAATTCCGCAGCAATGGATGTTATTCCAACCAGGAGAATCCGTGGTGTCCATTGGGACGTCACCCCCCTTATTCCTGCGGTGGATTCTCCAGCATGGGATCTGCCCCCATGGCTTTTTGGAAGGGAAAGGGAGCGTTGAAAACCACACACAGCCAGGTGTCTGCTCAGCGCTGCGACCCTGAAACACCCGGATCGGGATCCTGACAAACAGCAAACACAAAATCCTGGAATGTTTTGGATTGGAAGGAGCATTTAAAGGCCATCTGGTCCAACCCACCTGCAAAGAGCAGAGCCAAGGGTGCTCTGCTTCTCTCCCTCTCCTGAGGGTGACGTCCCTCAGGCCGAGGCAGCGGGAATGGGAGCTGGGATTCACGGCAGGGGATGGGAGCTGGGATTCACGGCAGGGGATGGGAGCTGGGATTCACGGCAGGGAATGGGAGCTGGGATTCATGGCAGGGGATGGGATTCGTCCCTCAGACCGAGGCAGCGGGAATGGGAGCTGGGATTCACGGCAGGGGATGGGATTCATCCCTCAGCCCGAGGCAGCGGGAATGGGAGCTGGGATTCACAGCAGGGAATGGGAGCTGGGATTCACGGCAGGGGATGGGAGCTGGGATTCACGGCAGGGGATGGGAGCTGGGATTCACGGCAGGGAATGGGATTCGTCCCTCAGATCGAGGCAGTGGGAATGGGAGATGGGATTCACGGCAGGGGATGGGAGCTGGGATTCACGGCAGGGGATGGGAGCTGGGATTCACGGCAGGGAATGGGAGCTGGGATTCACGGCAGGGGATGGGAGCTGGGATTCACGGCAGGGGATGGGATTCATCCGTCAGCCCGAGGCAGCGGGAATGGGAGCTGGGATTCACGGCAGGGAATGGGATTCCTCCCTCAGCCCGAGGCAGCGGGAATGGGAGCTGGGATTCACGGCAGGGGATGGGATTCGTCCCTCAGACCGAGGCAGAGGGAATGGGAGCTGGGATTCACGGCAGGGAATGGGAGCTGGGATTCACGGCAGGGGATGGGAGCTGGGATTCACGGCAGGGGATGGGAGCTGGGATTCACGGCAGGGGATGGGATTCCTCCCTCAGTCCCCAGCCAGGGCTCAGGAGCAGGGGCAGAACCAGACTGTGGAGCCAGGCAGAGCCCAGAGGTGTTGCCTCCCTCTGGTGAAGAGCTGACCTCCAAAATCTCTCTGCTGTTCCTCCTCTGCGAGATCGGAGTCTCCCAGAAGGATCCTGGCACCTCTCAGGGATGGGGCCAGCACCGGGATTGGGAAGTTCCATGAAAATCCAGGTTGGATGAGGCTTGGAGCAACCTGGGATAGAGGAAGATGTCCCTGCTCATGACAGGAGTTGGAACTGAACGACCTTTAAGGTCTCTTCCAACCCAAACCATTCCAGGATTCCATAATCTCCACCTCAGGCACCTCCTCCGGGCCTGCAGGAAGTGCAAAGCACCTCCAGCACCGGCTGTCGGAAAAATGATTTGGGAGAATCCTCACAAGACAGCAGGGTTGGAGTAAATCAGGTGCTGGAAGACATCAGCTTTTCCCACCTGTCCTCGCCCTTTCCTGCCAGCCCACAGCCGGGGCACCTCCAGGAACGGTGTCCAGATGTCTCCTCCTTGCCCAGGAATAACAAACACCTCCAGGGCGGTCTCTTCCCAACGCCTCTGCGGGCAATTCCTCGTGTGAGTCCCTTTCCCTGCCTGACTCATTTCCTGTTTTGCCCAGATGGAAAAGAGGCACCTGGTGCCGGCAAGTGCCAAAAGTTGCATCTTTGGGGTTTGGGGAGGGTGTGGGGAGGGTTGCTGGGATCCCTGGATCACCAGACCTCTCCGTTTGCCAGGACAAACACCACCTGACCTGCTGGGAAGCGGGACAGGAGCTGGGGTGTTTGGAGCTCTTTCCAATCTCCTGGTTGTGTCCTAAACTCTGCTTTCTGGAAGTTGGACACCCAAAATCCACCTTACAGCCAGAGCAGGGGGTGGGATGGCGTCCTGGATCCCTCCCCTGCCCGGAGTGGGGAGGTGATTGGGAAAGCCATGAGCCAGAGGTTGATAATCCCAGCCAGACCTGGAATATCCATGCCCAGCCCTGAGGAACCCACGGTGAACACGTCAGAGGAGAAGAGGGGAGCTCGGTGGTGATCCCCAAATTCAGGATCTCCTCGAGGGATGTGTGGTGGCAGGGACCAGGATGAGGGGGGCATCAGCGACCTCCTGGCCAGGCGGAGAGGGAGGAAACTGCTCCTCCTTCCCTTCCGTGGGGACTCCCACATCCACCTCATCCCACACATCAGGGGAGCAACAACCCCCAGGGGAAAAAATGGCACCAAGGAGCTTCTTCTCCCTTTCCACCCGCTCTAAAAACACCCCCGATGGATCCAGCCGAGGAGGATCCAAGGAAAAAGCAGAAATCTCCGGGATTTCTGCTGTAAAGGCTGTCCCAGCACGTGACTCCCAGCAAACATTCCCCAAGCCTCCCGACTAACGAGAGGCTGTTAGTGCCAGCTAATTAATTAACAGCCAGCTTGTGACTGGCTTTTGGAGCCCCCGGCCACAGGGAAATTAAGTCAGAACAAAGGGAATGAAATCTCCTGAAGGGAAAATTTTTGGGGGGTGGGAGCCCAGGACAGTTCCAGGAATAAACTTAATAGGTTTAGTAGTATTTAGGTGCAACTGGAGCAGAGCAGGGCTTCACACGCTGCTCGTTAATTTATTCCATCCTCTGGACTGAGGGGACAGAAAGGAGAGAAATCCACGGAGAGGAGGGAAAACCAACAGGAAAATGTCTTCAAAGGGGAAATAAAATATTTCAGGTGACCTTAAAGATTTATCCCCCCCGCCCCCGACAGGGAAAAGTGAAGGAGGGTTGGGAGAGGGGCGGTGTGGGCACAGGGTGAGGTGACAAAAGGTCGGGAGGTGGATTTTGTCACCTTCTGCTCCTGCCCGGCCGCCTGGCAGAGACCTTTTCCATGAATTTCACGGAGCTGAGCGCTGCAATCCCTCCCAAAGTGAGGATGCTGGAATTTCAGGTGGATTGTTTTCTTCTTTCTTCGTGCTTTTAAGCCTCATCAAAACACTCTTATTCCCGATTTAACGGATTTCTTCCCAATAACTGTCCTTCCTTTTGATCCATCATTTCCGGTCTCCTGAAAACCACTGGATTTTGGAGAGCGCTGGGCACAGGACAATCCTCGTCCCGGTTTTTTAAACAGTTTTAAGTTCCCGACTCCCCCCGGCCTCCAGGAGCTCCTGGTGTTCAAATATTCCTGGACAGATCCCTGGGGGCTTCCAGTCTGTAGTTTAGACCCAGGAATCTTTCCCCGCTTTTAGGCCACAGGAAACAAACAAAAAAAAGTTGTTTTAGGGATTTTTTTCATGATTTCTACTTTTCCAGGCTCCCAAATAATAAAGGATCCTGCAGATATTCCACAGGCAGCACCAGTGAACTCCCTGCGCTTCCAATCAGCTTTTTTATTCCAGATTCCCTCATTTCAGCGATCACATCCCAAAGGAAAAGCATCCCGGAAAATGTTTCCACCCCAAACTTTCTCCAGCTGCAAAATGAAATCCTGGAGGATTCACCTCGGAGGGGAACGGTTCTTTTCCAGGGCGGAATTCTCCTCACACAACTGGAAAATTTCAGCCCCATTTCCCGTTCACCAAATGGACAATAAACAATCAGGGAGAGATGGGATTCGAAAATTAGACAGGACCCTGATTACAGCAGAAATTATTTTGATAGGAAAAATAAAATGATAAAATAAATGAAATTTAAAAATGAAACGAAATTAAACAAGATGAAATTAAATAAAATAAAAAATAAATATAATAAAAAATATATATAAAATAAAATAAAATAAAATAAAATAAAATAAAATAAAATACAATAAAATAAAATAAAATAAAATAAAATAAAATAAAATAAAATAAAATAAAATAAAATAAAATAAAATAAAATAAAATAAAATAAAATAAAATAAAATAAAATAAAATAAAATAAAAATAAAAATAAAATGAAATGAAAATGAAATGAAATTAAATGAAATGAAAATGAAATGAAATGAAAATGAAATGAAATGAAATGAAAATAAAATAAAATAAAATAAAATTAAATTAAATTAAATTAAATTAAATTAAATTAAATTAAATTAAATTAAGATAAAAATAAAATAATATAAAATGAAAATGAAAATGAAAATGAAAATGAAAATGAAAATGAAATGAAAATGAAATGAAAATGCAATGAAAATGAAATGGAAATGGAAATGGAAACAGAAATGAAATGAAATGAAATGAAATGAAATTAAATTAAATTAAATTAAATGAAATTAAATTAAATGAAATAAAAAAATAAACTAAACTAAACTAAACTAAACTAAAATAAAATAAAATAAAATAAAATAAGTCATGGAAAGCCCTCCCAAATTATCCCGAAGGCTTCCAGACCAGTGGGATTCACCTATGAGGAAAGTGGGGTGGCTGGGGACAACATTCCAATGAAAAATCGGGATGGAATGGGAAATCTGAAGACAATTTTCCCATTTTTCCGTGTGTTTTAACCCACATTTCAACAGCCCCTGCTCATGTCTGATAATTCCCTTATCTTCCTGATCATTTCCTGATTTAACCCATGGAATTTCTTTCTGTCCTGAGCTGAACAGGGACAGCCTGAGGAGCTGAAATTACCCGAGAGGTCGTCCCCCCGCATTGTGTTAAACATTCCACATCCCAATTTTCCTCCTCTCCCTCCGGAGGGTGCAGAGCGACATTCCCGGCTCGGGAATGTCATTAGAGAGGGGCTTTAAAAGAAAGCAGGGCACACAAAAATGCCATGACTTGTCAAAAGCGCAGCCTGAGAGGTGTTTAAGGCATGAATTTCCTCCCAGCGAAGCCCCGCCGAGGGAATATTGGATTCGGGGCGGAACGGGAGCGATGATGTGGCACAGATTTATGGCTGTCCCCCCGAAATTCCCAGGAAAGGGGGCAGGAAAGGAGCCCCCCGTGGAAGGGCTCGTAAAAAACCCCCAGCCAAGCCCTGCCTTGGCTCTGAGCTACGGTTGCCAGGGGGTTCGGAATTTTGGGATGCAGCACGGCTCGGCAGGAGCGCGGATTTGGTGTGGATTTACCCTTTGGATGGGAAATCCTTTGGGATTCTTTGGATTGGGGGATTGCAGGGGTTAAACAGCACGAGCTGCACTGGAAAGGAGCTGGGGGAACCCAGACTGGAGAGGAGAAAATTCCAGGGAGAGCTCAGGGCATGGAGGGGCTCCAGGAGAGCTGGAGAGGGACTGGGGACAAGGGATGGAGGGACAGGACACAGGGAATGGCTCCCACTGCTTGGATGGGATATTGGGAAGGAATTCCTGGCTGGGACGGAATTCCCAGAGCAGCTGTGGATGTTCCCTGGATCCCTGGAAGTGCCCAAGGCCAGGCTGGACGGGGCTTGGAGCAGCCTGGGATGGTGGGAAGTGTTCCTGCCCGTGGAATGGAACTCGGAGATCCTCGAAGGTCCCTTCCAAACCAAACCCTTCCATCATTCCATGATTCCACAATCACCTGAGCTGCCTGGACTCGAGAGGGGCCCGGACCCTTCTCTCCCGTGTTCTTTTCCCATCCCTCCACCACAGCCACCACCAACCATTCCCAGCCAGCCCAGGGAGCCCTGGAAAGCCAAATTCCAACGTGGGGAAATCACCGGTTTGTGCCAAATTTCCTCCGTGTCAGGGAGGCACCATCTGGGATTTCCAGAGCAGGAGAAAAGCTGCGCTCGTGGAATGGCCATGGCAGGAAGTTTTGCTTCGGCAGAAACCAAAAAAACCTGAATTGGTCTCGGAGGTGGCACCACCATGGGATCATCACATCCCAGAATCCTTCAGGCTGGAAAAACCTTTAAATCCATGGAATCCAACTGCTCAAATCCACCACTAAACCACATCCCTGAGTGCCACAGGTCTTTTAAATCCCTCCAACCTGCACTACCAGGAGAGCACAGATTCACAGGGGTGCGGCCGAATTCCCAAAATAAAACCAAATATTCTCCGTGTGTCCCCTCTGGAACTGGGAGCAAGTCAGGGCACGGGATGATTGGGAAAAAATCGGATTTTGTAACATTCAGGAAGCTCCTTCCTTCCTCCCCACAGGCTCTCCGGTTCCAAACCGCTGTGAGGTCAGAGCTGGGCCGAGCACCGATAAGGATGTGAGAGGACTCGTCCGAGCAGGTGGAGCCCCGGGATTGGTTTTCTTTGGGATGAGTTTTCCACCTGGGGGAAGCGGAATGTAAACATTGGATCCCGTTCAGCAGCACTCGGCGTCAGCAGAGCTGCAAAAGGGACAGCTTTGACCCTGGAATTCTTCAAGTGACTCCAAAACCTGATTTTTTTCACTATTAAAGTACCTTTTTTTTTTAATTTCCTCATTTTTCCCCATTCTTTAAGGAGGAAAAATTGTTCCGTGATGCCTGGAATGGTGGGATGGTCCTGGGAGATAAAGGAGAAAGGAGCTTTGTATCCCTGTTTTATCCAGAGGCATTCCGAGGTCCAGAGAGGTCACACAGCAGGTCACTGGGATTGGAATCCACGTCTCTTGATTCCCGGCCCAAAATTTAATTTGGAGTCAAATTTGACCTGACAGGATCCTTGTAAGCCTGGAATTTTACAGGATATAAAAGTGACTCGAGCGCCTTCCCGACTGCAGCAAATACATTTAGAAATTAAGGAAAAGGGAAAAAAAAAATGGCACAAATTCAGTATTCAGTTCACAGCTTGATCTCGATCCAAAGAGATTTTAAAAATAAAAAGGTGGGGAAAATAATTCCAAGCCTGGAGAACGTTGTCCTCCAGAATCCAGGCCCGTATCTCCCAAACTCCCCAGTCCTTTGGGATCTTTCCCAGGTAATTTGAAGCAGCTGACATTTCCCCTCCATGAAAGAATAAACATTTAATTTGCACCGCCGAGCTGTGGGAGGAAGAATTCTAATCCTGTTTGCTCCGGCTCAGCCAAAATCCAGGGAATGGGAGCTCTTCCCTAATTAGCGCTCCACACGGAGCGAGTAATTCAATTAGGGATCCCAACGGGGAGGATCCAAACCCAAGATTCAGCAAACGGGATTTAAATCCCATCCACTCTCCCGGGTCAGCGATTCCCAGGTGGGAACGGTCGGAAAGTCGGATCCCAGAGGGTCTGGGATTGATGGATTCCATAAGGATGAGCCGGTGGCGCTTCCCGGGTGGATTCTTGGTTGTCCGAATCCTTCCTGCTCTTTTGGAGCTCCTCCTGTGGAAAAGCCGAGGGTTAAAGGGGTTTCTGAGGAGAGGAAAATCTTCCCTAGACAAAGGTGGCTCCCATGGAAGAGCCCAGCAGGAAAAATTCCAGCCAAATCCACAAAATCCACAGTTTTTTGGCCTTTTCATTACATTTTATGTCCCTTTTCTCTCACCCTGCCCCGCATTTTTCATCAATATTTTTCCTTCTAACACACTTTTGGGATCGGTTAGGAACAGGATGCAGCAAAACTGCCCGGAGATACCAAAAAATGACAGGATCATGGCCAGAGGGAAAGGCAAATTATTCTGGAAGCAAAAATATGGAAGGAAAATCAAAGAAATTTCTTAAATATGTGAGAGATTTTTGCAGAGACACACAGAATATTTCTTCCAAGGAAATGGCGAAATAACAGGGACAGGATTTCTTTGTGCTGCTGAAGATTCAGAAATGGAGTCAAGGAGGGAGCAAATTATCCAGAAATTTGGGATGAATCCAGGGAATCTTGCTTTAGAAATCCCTTGATGGCCTGCAAAGGGAGCCCAGGGTGAACAAGCTCATCCAGAGGGGTTTAAAGAGAAATTTCCAGAGATCTGACAGGAATTTTCTCTGGGAGAACATTCCAGTGGCACCTGTGAGACGATGGATGGATTTGTCACTTTGGAAAAAGCTTGGAGCCTTTGTTATTAGGGATTTCAATTCCATAAATATTCCCTGAGAGGAAATTTCTGTATTGAGGCTGCGCTTGGATTATCACAGAATTGGGGATTACCACCTCCGAAACCTCTCAGGTGATTTCCTGAAGAGTATTCCCGTGGGAAGAGGCAACTCCTGTAAATTTGGCAGGAATATTCTCCATCCAAAGCGGGATATTTCTTCCACACAGCGCAATTCCTGCTCGGAGCAAGGATGGAAAATCAAACAGGATCTGCGTTCCCGGGAGGTGCCCGATGTCACCACCTGGAATGTCACACCTGCCCCCCATCCCCGTGACGTCACCGTCCCCATGGCAGCGAAGTGACGTCACCGCGGCTGGAATCGGGAGCGGGATTTGTTTGGAAAAGCAATCGGAGGGAAAAGAGGAGCGGGAATAACGGATCAACGATGTCCCTGCGCTGTGCCACGGGAATTACAATTCCAAACGAAGGGACGTGCTGGAATTTCTGGGAAAATGATGCCCGGCTAAGAGAGAGAAATAGAAAGGAAGAGTTAGAGCAGATATCGGAAATCATCACATTTTTCCAGGCAGGATCCCAAAACCACAGGAAACGACCTTAAAGTCCCTCCCTGCCACGGCAGGGACACCTCCCACCATCCCAGGCTGCTCCCAGCCTGGCCTTGGTCACTTCCAGAGGCATCCCAGATAATCCTGATTATCCCATGGATTGCTCCAAGGATTTCCAAGCATCTGCTTCTCTCCATACCCGGTTCCCTAATCCCAAAAAATCTCAGTTTGGCTTCGATATCACCACTAATCTTGGAATTAAAACTGAGCTTCGCCCTAAGCTAAGGAAGGGATTCTATTTCAAACCAAGCGAAGCCAGCAGGAGAGGTGTTGGTTTTTAATTAGATATTAAAATATTAATGAAAGGAAAAACTTGGAATGCTCGAGATCTAAAACCCCACAAAAAATGATTTCAGATTTTCCCCTTTTCCTTCAGCTCAATGTACACCCAAGATACTTCCTGGAGGTTTCTGTATAAACTCACCAAAATATTTATTTCATAAATATATTTATATTTATATTTAATATTTATATTTATAAAATATAAATATAAATATTTATTTCATAAATATATTTATATTTATATTCTATATTTATATTTATAAAATATAAATATAAATATTTTATTTATATTTATAATTTATATTTATATTAAAATATAAATAATATTTTATATTATATTTATAATATAAATATAAATATAAAATATAGATATTTTATATTTATAATATAAATAATATTTTATAAAAACTATACTTTTTTAATTGTACTTATTTCTATTTTACAATGAATTTATACATCAAAAAGCAAATTCTTTGCCGAACCTTCTCAAAAATACAAAAAAAAATACAATATAAAATTATAAAAATATAAAATATAAAATATAAAATTTTATAAAAATGCAATATAAAAATGCAGCTTTCAATATAAAACTTGGAATTTCCAGACTATAAAATCCAAGGGATGCTACTGCAAGAATTGACCAGGAAATGATTTCCATAAATTTTGTAAGGGAAAACGTGGCCACATTTCCAGAAAAATCAGGGGTTTCCATCAACTGCCGTCCTATCTTTAACCCCTTCCCAAATC
Source organism: Poecile montanus (assembly GCA_038429875.1). Lineage (NCBI taxonomy): Eukaryota > Metazoa > Chordata > Aves > Passeriformes > Paridae > Poecile > Poecile montanus. The sequence goes on along the minus strand of CM076503.1, from coordinate 2,475,103 downwards.
CAGATAAAAATCCTGTTCCGCTGCCTGATTTTAGTTGTTATCCAGGTGAATCCAGCTTCCCGAAGGAAATGCGGATTCCCAGGTGCTCAGGGTGAAAATCCTCTCTGGTTTTTGCTGTCTTTGTTCCCAGCCCTTTCCAAAGTTTGGGGATGGAGAGCTGGAATGGGATTGAACTCCCTTAATTCCTTCTGTGCTAATTAATTTGCAAATTTATGCAGATTAATGTGTGGGTCCCTCTGGTGAAGAGTCAGGAAAAGGCCAAATTAGTCCAAAAGTCCAAATACGGAGCAAATTTAGGGATTTAGGGTGACCTGGGCAATTATTATTAATATTAATAATAAATATTAGTATTATATTATATTATATTATATTATATTATATTATATTATATTATATTATATTATATTATATTATATTACATTACATTACATTACATTACATTACATTCTATTACATTACATTACATTATATTCTATTCTATTCTATTCTAAAATATTATAAAATATTATAAAATATGAAATATTATGGAATATTATGAAATATTATGAAATATTATAAAATAATATGAAGTATTATGAAATATTATAAAACATTTTTAAATATTATGTAATATTATAATTTTAATATAAATATTAATAATGATAATGTATTATTAATACACAGGCTGTGCTAATTAGGGCTTTAATTCCCTTTCAGGGACACAGGGAAGGAGTGAGGGAAAATCGTCCCACGTGGACATGGAGAGGACAGGAAAAGCAGCTGGAATCCAGCACACGGATCAGCAGCTGGAATCCAGGACATGGATCAGCAGCTGGAATCCAGGACATGGATCAGCAGCTGGAATCCAGCACATGGATCAGCAGCTGGAATCCAGCACATGGATCAGCAGCTGGAATCCAGGACAGGGATCAGCAGCTGGAATCCAGCACACGGATCAGCAGCTGGAATCCAGGTCATGGATCAGCAGCTGGAATCCAGGCCATGGATCAGCAGCTGGAATCCAGCACACGGATCAGCAGCTGGAATCCAGGACATGGATCAGCAGCTGGAATCCAGGACACGGATCAGCAGCTGGAATCCAGGACATGGATCAGCAGCTGGAATCCAGGACATGGATCAGCAGCTGGAATCCAGCACATGGATCAGCAGCTGGAATCCAGCACACGGATCAGCAGCTGGAATCCAGGACAGGGATCAGCAGCTGGAATCCAGCACACAGATCAGCAGCTGGAATACAGGTCATGGATCAGCAGCTGGAATCCAGGACACGGATCAGCAGCTGGAATCCAGGACATGGATCAGCAGCTGGAATCCAGGCCATGGATCAGCAGCTGGAATCCAGCACACAGATCAGCAGCTGGAATACAGGTCATGGATCAGCAGCTGGGATCCAGCACATGGATCAGCAGCTGGAATCCAGCACATGGATCAGCAGCTGGAATCCAGCACATGGATCAACAGCTGGAATACAGGACACGGATCAGCAGCTGGAATCCAGGACAGGGATCAGCAGCTGGAATCCAGGACATGGATCAGCAGCTGGAATCCAGGACATGGATCAGCAGCTGGAATCCAGGACATGGATCAGCAGCTGGAATACAGGACATGGATCAGCAGCTGGAATACAGGACATGGATCAGCAGCTGGAATCCAGGACATGGATCAGCAGCTGGAATCCAGGACACCTCAGAAGTGCCCAGGGACAGCTCTGATCCCCACGGAGACACGGAGCTCTTCCTTTGGGAGAACGATCCGGGTGTGGATCCATGGGGAGCTCTGGAGTGTCCAGGGGATCTCCAGCTCCGGAGGGATCTGTTCCCTGGGAGTCTCCTGCCACCTCCACCAGACCTGCCCCAAACTGGCCGGGGTTTGGGCACCTCCAGTGACCTTTGGCAGCGGATTCCTGCCCAGTTTGGACTCCCAGCACATCCCAGAGGATTCCTGATGTCCGTTCCTGGCTCGAGACGCCCAAGGAGGCATCAAAAGAGGTGAAGAATGGAATTTCAGCTCCTGGCCTGGGCTGTGGATCCATCCTGTTCCCACATCCCGGGATCCTGGGCCTGCCCATTCCCCTCCAAGCTCTCCCATCCCACGCAGGGCGCTTTGAACTGGTTCCAGTCTCTCCAGAAGGAGACAGCGTTTCCTGTTTCCAACCCCAGCCAGCTCCTTAATCCTTTTATCCAGCTCCGACTGTGCCAGCTTGTCCTTGCCTTCCTCTTTGACCTCACCTCGATTCCTCCTGCCGCAGGCTCCGCTCCCTGCACAGGGAATCTGCTTTAAATGGAATTTCGGGGCTTTTAGGGAGAGAAATTCCAGCGTAAATGGGTTTAAACACAATTCCAGGTCAATCTTTTCCATTCCCCATCCGGCTGTGAACCAGAACAAATCACTGAAGATCTCCCTGACGGAGTTTTCCCAGCCAAAAAACTGGGATGAAAACACTTCCTTACCTCAGACCGGACGTGGTTTAATTCCTTCAGATTTCCAAAGTTCCTCAAATGGAGAATTGGCTTAAATTTTCTCAGGAAAGTAATTTTGGGATGCACAATTTGAGATTAAATTGTTCCTCCCTGTGCTCAGTCGGTTCCTCCACCAGCAGGAATTTTCAGGGAATCTCCCGGAAGTGGATTCTGGTTTTACACTAAATATGGAAAAGGAATTTTGCCACAGAAAGGATGGACCTTAAAAACTTCCAGGTAATTCAGGATTGAGCATTTCCTGCAGATCACTGAGGTGATCCCTGAGTTTTTGTTTTAAGATCCAAGGCCCAGACAGGAATTGTTGGTTTGCACCAGGAGAAAACCTGATTTTCACTGGGTTTACCCACAGATTTAAATTTGTTTTAATGAAATAATCCTTTCCTTTTTTTTGACAAATCCCTGCTAAAAACTGTAAATATCATCATTTTATTTCAGACAAATTAGGATTCCAGAGATTTTCCCCCTGTGTTTTCCAACCTCAGGCAGATCCTGCAGTTCACCGGGAGGAGAAACACCGAATTCCAGTGGAACAGAATTAAAGTTCTCCAGATTCAGCTTTAATTAAATCCCTGAATTTTTTTTAATCCAGGGGTCTTGACCTCTAAAATAAACAATTTCTCCGTCTTCCAATTCCTTTCCAGAGTGATGAGCCAGCCCAGAGAGGGGTTTTTTAGAGGATTTTGTGGATTTTGAGGGAAATACCCCGCTCCAAACTCTCTTATTATCTTATTAATAACTGCAATGGCTGCAACAGCTCCTCTCCCACTTCCCACCTCCTTTCCAGGCTGGAATTTCAGCTGTTCCAGGAGTAAATTTGGCATTTTCACCCTGATAAGGCGCACAGTGAGAATTTAAACCTGATTAAGTAAAAGGACCACAAAGAAAGAAGTAATTCCAAGTCATTTACAGAAGAAAAAAGACCGGAACTGGATGAAATCCTAATTTTTCATCCGTCCTTCCCTTTTTTCCCTCAACAGCTGCACAACTTTGGATTTTTCTGTCTGTGCAGACAAATCCTTCTTTTTTTAATTTTTTTTCCCTTTCCCCTTTTACATTTCCTTTAAAAATCTCCTTTCAAATTCTTCCTTTAAAACCTTTTTTAGCCTCTTCACCCCCACACCTTCCCTTCCCCATTTTCCAATCATTTTCCAAGCGCCCTCCCGGCAAATTTGTCACCCAATTCCAAAGGAAACATCACCCTTGGACAGCTCCTTCTGCTTCCAGCCGTGACCTTTGGAAACCAAACAGCCCCGAGCAAACACCGGGAGATAAGGAAAGGTTGGGAGGGCGGTTTTTATTTGCTCCAGGTGGGATTGATAAAGCTCTCCCTGAATCCTGCCAGTTGGAAAAGTCCCAGCGGGAAGGGCTTTAACCCTTTGGCTGCATCCCGGTGGATATTTATCCAAATAAGTGGGGATTGTTTGGATTCTCTCTTGAAAAGGCACAAGGAAAAGTTTCAAATCCAGGATTTTTCCAGATGGTGGTTTGGGATTGAAGTCTCCAGCTGGGATGCAGGGGGAAATAGGAATTTCTGCCTTTTTTAAATTTGGTGATTTATTTTGGATGGCTCACGTTGTTCCTCTGTTCCACCGTTTCCTCTGTGAAGATAAGACTGGGTGCTCCCATGGAAATCAGGGAATCCTGGAATGGTTTGAGTTGGAAGGGATTTTAAGGAACATCCCGTTCCAGCCCCTCCATGGGCAGGGACATCCCATAAAGCTCTTGGGGATTGACTGATGGAGATGGTTATGGAAAAAAAAATAACAGCATCCAGTCTGTAAATCCGGAATTCCCAAGGCCACCACTAATCCATGTCCCCATGTGTCACATCCACACTTTCAAATCCCTCCAGGAATGGGCGTTCCACCACTGCCCTGGGCAGCTGTGCCAGGGTTTGAGGAACCTTCTCCTGAAGGAATTTCTCCTCGAGGTTCATCCTTTCTGTGGCAAAAGTCCTTTTCCATATTTAATGTAAAACCACGATCCACTCCCTGGAGATTCCCTGAAAATTCCTGCTGGTGAGGGAATCGACTGAGCACAGGGAGGGACAATTTTCTTCCTAAATTCCCACCTAAAATTTTCTCTCCAATCTCCCAAATTCCCCATTGCAAGCCTTGCACTCAAAACAGGTTTTTTTTTTTCCCCACGGAAAAGAATTCAAGTTCAGAATGTGGATTTACCAGAAATGTCCCAAAACCTGGAAATTCAGTAATTCCCTCAGTCTGCTATGGGGAGGTGCCTTCCTTTTCCTCCTGGATTAAACCTCTCCACGTGAAGACACTGAGCCCTCCTCCTCTCCTTCTGTGTGGAATTCGGGGTCTCCACGATCCAGGGATCGGAGATTCCCATCCCAAAAATCCTGGCACAAAGTCCCGGTGGGACTCGAACTTTGGGAGGGGATCATAAAGAGGAATTAAAGGCATCAATTCCAGACAGGAGGATGGAGAAGGGGCGTCACCAACCTGGAAAAGTCCCGAAATTCTGGGAAAATGAGTCTGTAAGAGGAGCCCAAGGGATGGTTCCTCTGTCTCGGCATGATTTGCTCATTTATTTTCGGGATAACCACGTTCCAGCTGATCCCTGATCCGAGATCCTGCAGGATCCATGATCTCCTGGCACGTGGGGTGAGATTATTGCCACAGTGGCCAGGGGGACAGGAAATTCCCTCTGCTCCACTTCCCCCTTTGCCTACCTGGCAGCCCCCAGGTTGTTGATTCCATGGATGGAAGGAGGGGAGAGGGGGATTGTGGCATTCCAGGGATCCGTTTCTGCAGGAGCAGAAAGGATGAGAAGCTTGGATTCCAACTTTGTTTCCCAACTCTCCTATTCCATGCCGGGAGCTGCCTGTTCCCATCCCCTCTTCCCAGAATTCCCGTTTCCGGAGTTTTTTGGACCAGCCAGATGTTAGAGTCTGAGATACAGACTGTGTGCCCTTGTTTTTAATATTTAATTCTGAGATTCAAAGAAACACTGAATTTCATATAATATGAAATTCATGAGCATGTTTTCATGGTGATACATGAAAACAAATGCTAAAGTTAGATAAGAAAGGTAGGTGTGTAGATTAGAAAGTTTCTTAAATCACTGGGTGAAAAAGTAGTTTAGAGAACAGGAGACAAGATGGAGGATTTAGGGTGTTGTCTCTTGTCCCTTCTTCTTTCTTCTTCATGTTCTTCTCCCAGGGGTTTTTGGGTGGTAGTGGGTGATTGGATAGAGAATGCCGCAGTGCAGCACAGAGGTGATGGGTCATTGGGTCATTAAGAAAAATAATATACGTGTCTATTGTTAATTGGGTAAAAATAAGTATAAAGATAAAAGAACTGTGTAGTTCGGGGCCATTTTGTGCATCAGACATGAAGTGTGCCACAAGGCCTTGTTTGTACCATCAGAAGAAAGAAATGTTCCAGATTGCAAAGATTAACCTTGTAACCAGCCTGGAGAGACCTGTTAAGTTTTGTAAGGATCCTTCAATAAACACGAGAAACAAGATTCTAACGAGCTCGAGAGTTTTCTTCCAATCATAAGGACTGAGATAAGTGGAACTCCCCACGAGGGAGGATCCCAGAAGAATTCAGCCCAAAGGAGGCTGAGAGACTAGAGAAAAGCTGTATTCACAGAGAATTGAGCCCAAAGGAGGCAAAGAAAAGAAAGAGAAATTACAAGTGGTGCCCCGTGTGAGGAGGAAAGGAGAGAGACATTACAACAGACACTTCCATCTTCTGCCCGCATCCCTCAGGGGATCCAGCAGGTGCCAAACAGCCCCTCCATCCCAAATCCTCAAATCCCAGAAGAGGAGCGGAGCAGGTTCCGACCCTTCCCTTAATAACCCACGTGGAATATTCCACAGGTTCCTCTCAGCTTCTTTTCCCTCAAGAGCATCCAACTCCTGGAGCCCCACCAAGCCCCGGGATCAGAACCCCGGGATGTTATCCCGGAGGGCAGGGTCAGCATTTCCCCTTCCCTCACCCCGTTTTTCCCATTCCTCTGAGGACCGAGGAGCAGCTGGAGGTGGGAAGTGGCCCTGGAGTTGTTTTTCCAGCCGTTATTCCCGCTCCAGGGCGAGGTGTGAGGCGAGGCTGCTGAAAAAGGAGGATTTTGAACATTTATTTAACAGGCGACGCAACCCAGCCCCTTTCAAAAGACGGCAGCTCCGGGAATTCTCCTGGGAACCAGCCCCGCAAATCCTGGTGGCCGTGGGCTCTCCGATGTGTAATTAAGGCAGGAGTTGATTGACTGCGGAAAAACAGAGGGAAAACAGCGGCTCCTTTGCATTCCAGATTTTTCTCCGGCTTGGAAATGTCCTCAAGGAGGGACGATCTTGTGGCTCAACCACCCCAAAGCCAATGGCAAAATCCCTCCTTGGCTTTAGCACAGCCTGGAGCTAAATCCCAAAATAAATTCAATTCCAGGGAAAGCTCTGCTGATCCAGGTTTGGGTGATTCTCCCCGAAATCCCTCAATTTGGAGCAGCCCAGAAATGGTCGGAGCCGGAAAAATCCAAATGTGAGAATTGCAGATAACAATCACCTGCTTCACCTCCACATTTCACGCTCCCTGAAATGAGTTTTCATTCCGTGTCCTCATCCCATCCTTCATTTTCCATGAGCCAGCCGGCACACCTGGAAATGCAGCTCCCAAAAAAAGACCCCAGAACTTTTTTTTATCCTCATGGAGAGGTCATTTCCTCCAGGAGAACTTAAAGCCCCTTCCAGGGCCTGAAGGGGCTCCAGGAGAGCTGGAGAGGGACTGGGGACAAG
>CM076503.1:2227867-2462867 GCA_038429875.1 Poecile montanus | reverse complement strand
ATTTCACCATTCCAAGGCTCCTCCTCTCCAACCCCCTCACTCAGCTCCCCAGCAGCCGCCAGAGCTTTTATTTTCTTGTGGTCAACCGCTCTTCCCTGGAAATTCCCCGGAGGAAGGATTGGATTTCCTCCTCCAGGCTTTGAACTCCCAGATTCGCGCTCTCCTTCTCGGCTCCAGCCCTTCCTGGCAGAAGGAATTTGTTCCGCAGCCTTTGGGGAAACCTTGGGATAACAAAAAAGGAGGGAAATCTGACAGCTCTTAAGAGGCTGATCCCAGTTTCCCTCATCCCAACAGCTCCCTGCTTTTGCCAAATTCCCGGCTAAATCCCGATGAGCTTCCTGAGGATCCTTCCCTATGGAAAAGGCAAATCAGCTTTAATTAAAGCTTTTAATTAAAATTTAAATGCCTCTTCCTGTAACATTCCCATTCCCCGATTTTTCTTGTATTTTTAGAGACCTAAAAGCCCCAAAATCCCTCTCCCATCCTGGATTTTCCACGGATTCCTGGGCTGCTAAAAAATGGTCAAGTTCTGACAGGAAAATTGATGAAACCGGAAGTTTTCCCCAGCCAAAAGGAAGTTTCACCACCAGCTCTATTCCAATATCAGGATTATTTTCTCTGCGAGTGGATTTTATGGAAATCTGATGGAAAACTATTCACTGGATCCAGCCATCCCTCGTTCCTTATCCCACGGAAAAATTGGGAGTGACTGGAATCACCTTCAGGATTTTGAGGGTGCGGGGGGATAAACAAGATCAGAATAATTTGTGGTGATGGGGAATGGATTGAAAATGCCAGAGGGCAGAGAGAAATGGGAATTTTGGGAAGGAATTCCTGGCTGGGATGGAATTCCCAGAGAAGCTGTGGCTTCCCCCAAATCCCTGGAAGCATCCAAGGCCAGGCTAGATCACCCTGGGATAGTGGGAGGTGTCCCAGCCCATGGAATTCGGTGATCCCTAAATCCCTAAAGCCCAACCCATCCTGGGATTCTGGCTCAGAAATCACCTGCCCTCCAAATCAATTAAGATTTCTTCGCTTATTCCCAGATTTTTAGGTTTTGTGTGGAAAAACAACTTCCCCACACCCCCCATCCCTGAATTTTTATCCATTCACCCACCCCACATCCGCCCTCCAGCAGCTCCAAGAGAACCAAGGAACAACTGGAAAAAAAAAAAGGGGGAAAAATGAGCGGATTGTCTGGAAATTTACAGGGCACAAAGCCCCGGCAGCTGACGGAATTCCAGCGGCTTTAACTCCACCCTGGGACTCGTGAGGAGAAACCAGAGAGAAATCAGCGCCGGGAAATGAGAAAGGGACTTTTCTACCTGCGCATTCCACCATCTCCAGCCATTCCCGTTTCTCCCAAAGCCTCCAGGTGCGTTTTATAAGGCTCGGGATGGATTTGGAGCCTCGGGTCAGGAGTTGAGTTTCCCTGGCTGATGGGATTTGCTGATGGGATTCCCTGAGGGGAATCCTCGTTAAATTACCCGGGAATGCCACAGGTGGAGCTTTACAGCTCCTGGAGGGAATTCCAGCCGTCCAGCCGGGAAGGAGGATTGCTCCATGCTGGAATGACAAATCTTCCACCTTGTAGAGCCTTTGGAAGTCCAACCCCAGCCGGTGATAATTAACAGCGCGAATAATTAATGCTAATAATAAATAAATAATAAATAATAATAATAATAAATAAGCGCTGCCGCAGGGGTTTGTGATTCCACTCCAGCTGTCAATCCATGCTCCGAGGCTGGAAATCTCCTGGAAATTGAAGGATTTTGAAGGTTTCACGCCCAGGATTCCTTTTCCAGGGCAGGAATTCGGTCTGGAACGGAGCCGTGAGGAGCCTTTGTGTCATTTAAGTTCCCACAGAATCGTCCGGAGCTCCCGCAGTATCCAAGGGATATTCCAAAGGGAATTCCATCCCAGCCAGCCTCGGGATTTCAGGGATTGAGGGTGTTATTCCTAGAGCTGACGGATGACATCAAACAAAGGATATCCCAAAATTCCTGTTTGCTGCTCCGAGGTGAATGAAGGATCAAACATTGGGTGGGGGTTTTGCTGCAGATATCCCAAATTTTTTGAGGAATTTTTTGTGCCAAATATTTTTTAGCCAACAAATCGTCCCGCCCCAACCCTCCAGATGCAGCAGCTGGGTTTTATTCTTAAATTAAAGATAATTGAGAGCATCCTAAGGAAATCCAGGGAATAATTCCATGACCAATTACAATTTTTTATAACTGAGCCCCGTGAATTCAAAGCCAACATTGGAATTCCCAGTTTTCCGGCCCGCTTGGAAGGAATTCCTGATTTTTTTTGTGAGGGTGAGGAGGGGCTGGAATGGATTTCCAAAAAAAGTTGTGGCTGCCTCTGGATCCCTGGAATGTCCAAGGCCAGCTTGGATGAGGTTTGGAATTAAATGATCCCTAAATCTCTTCTAACCCAAACCATCCCGGGATTTCTGATTCCATGACATTTACATTTTTCCTCATAAAAAATTGTTACAAAAAGAAGAAGTGGTATTAGCTTCATTAATTTGAATTATCAATAAAATTGATAGTTCAATTTATTTATTTTTTAATTTATTATTATATATTATTAATATTGTTTATATATTTAATTTAATTTAATTTAATTTAATTTAATTTAATTTATTAGTTTGATAAATTAATTTATTAAATTAATAGAATTAATAGCATATAAATTAATATTTTATTTATAATTAGTAATGAAAAGGATTCCAGTCACCCTTTTCCTCTGAGCTGGACTTCTGAGTACAATTAAAAATCGAGGCAAAATTTTTTTAAAAAAAAATATTTTTTTTTTTTAAGAATTAAAATTTAAAAAATTTAAATAAATAAATAAAATTTTAAAATTAAAATTTAAAAAATTATAATTAAAAATTATAATTAAAAATTATAATTAAAAATTATAATTAAAAAATAAAATTAAAAAATACATTTAAAAAATAAAATTAAAAAAATTAAAATAAAAAAAAATAAAATAATTAATTTTGTTTTACAAAGTGCAAACTCCTGAAAAACAATGAGAGAAATTGAGGCAAAGTTTTTAGAATTTTCCTGAGCCTCTTAAACGGCTTTGTTACCTTAATTAATCTCTGCACAAGGAATTAATTAATACCCCATTAATTAACGGGGTTCCTGAGGGATTTCAATCTTGGCTGTGGCACTTGGGGCAGGGCTGGGGAATGGTTGGACTCGGTGATCCTGAAGATCTTTTCCAAACTAAACAATTCCACGATTCTTCCTTCTCCCCACAGCCGGAATTTGTCCCTGGTGAATTGCGAGGATCCAGGTGGATCTGCATGAACCGGTTTCTAATTCCACCTTTGAAAGCAAAGCCGCTTCGCCCGTGGATTTTTATTTTCCTAATCCAGGGAATGCATTTATTCCTTGGAATGAAAATGTTTAGGCACAAAAAAAAAGGAAGGTTTATTTCCATAACTTTTCCAACTTTCCAGTAGGAAAATTGAACCTCCAACCCCTCCCCCCCCGCCCTCAATCGCTCTTTTAATTTGCTTTTTCTTTTATTTTTTAATTAAAAGCAGCAATTTTGGTGTTGTTTCCAATAAAACTCTGTTACGAGGGTTTGTTCCCTAAAATGAAGGAAAAAGGAGTCGGAATTTGATTTTTTTGGGAATTCAAACGTCCCACATTTGGCACAATCCAGATTTTCTTTGTTGATCGCTCATCATTTCCTTGAGGTGCAGATAGACCCGACGGGGGCAGCTCGATACCGGCCAAACCTGGAAAAATAAGAGAGTGCTGAGAAAATTCCAGAAAATTCCAGGGTTTGGATGAGAACTGGACAGGGGAAAAAAATATCAGGAAAACATCCTCCATTGCCTGTTGGAATGTGGAATGATCCTGCTTCCCACTGCCTGACTCCGGCCGTGGTTCAATATTCCAACAGTTTCCGTGATTTTCATCTTCGGAGTTTTGGTGGAGCAATGACGTCACCACCCGGCTTTCGATCTCCATGGAATGCTGGAATGGTTGGGATGGGAACAGACCTTAAGGATCACCCAGCTGGCCACGGGCAGGGACCTTTCCATGGAGATCAGGCTGCTCCAAGCTCATCCAAGCTCTTCTCAGCGCTGTTCTACCAACCCACAAACAGAATTCCACTCCTTATCCATTGGAAAATCCGTCATTCCAAGCACAAGGATTATAATTCCCCTCTTCAGGCCGAGTTCTCCCTAAAAACATTGGATTCAGGGCAGGAATGTTAAAAAACTTGGATCTCCTGTGGATTTCTTCCAGCTTGGAGAAGAGAAGCTTTGGGGTGACCTCAGTGTGTTTTTCCAAGAGCTGAAGGAGGTGACAGGAAAGACGGAGAGGGAATATTTCCAAGGGATGGAGGGGAAGGACAAAGGGGAATGGATTCAAACTGACAGAGAGGAGGTTTAGGTGGGATTTTGGGATGGAATTCCTGGCTGGGAGGGTGATGAGGCGCTGGGATGGAATTCCTGGAGAAGCTGTGGCTGCTCCTGGATCCCTGGAATTGTCCAAGGCCAGTCTGGAGCAGCCTGGGACAGTGGGAGGTGTCCCTGCCATGGCTGGGGTGGGATGGGATGGATTTTAAGGTCCCTTCCAACTCCAACCATTCCAAGATTTTGGGATTCTAGGATAAATTGAGCTGAAAGAAGTTGATTTAGATCAAGGGATTTGGGATGGAATTCCTGGCTGGGAGGGTGGGAACGAACTGGGATGGAATTCCCGGAGAATTCCCTGGATTCCTGGAAGTGTCTGAGGCCAGGCTGGATCACCCTGGGACAGTGGGAGGTGCCTCAGCTCAAGGTGGGAATGGGTGGGATTAAAAACCTCTTCCAACCCAAAGCATTCCAGGATTTCCTGAGCGGATTAAAATCTCCTCTGGCTGCCCCTGACATTCTCACGGGATAAAACCTCAAATATCTGGGACAGAATCCCAGAATTCCCCTTTCCCCTGCCGTATCCGCAAGGAATTTTAAGGAAGGAACAGTCGTGCTGCTCGCACTCACCAAAGGATGGATCCCAGCAGGAGCCGGATCTTTCCCATCCTCACCTAAAGTCGGGATGGCTGCAGTGATTTGAGGGAATTGTTTGTGCCAAGGAATGTTCCCGGACACTCAGCTCCAACTCAATCCCGGGAAACTGTGAGAACAATCCATGGCACCGCTTCCCTCTCGGTCAACAGCCACCTCCACAAAGCATTCCTGGGAAATCTTTGGGAATTTGCTGCTCCTGCCTCCAGGGGATTCAAAGGAAACAATGGATTTGATCGGGATGTAACGTTTTAATTTCATTAATTTAATTAAAGGGTGGGGCTTTCTGCCTGCTCCGTTCAGTTGATTAAAGCAGGCTGGAATTTTGGGAATAGGAGCCAGCTCAGGTGTGAGCGTGCGATGCCGACGTTGGAATGGGATGAGGAAAACATCCCCTTTCCTGGCGGGATATTGCTGCCAAACATTTCTGGTGATGGCAGCTCTGAAAGCCAAACAAGGCCTGAAAAATGCAATAAAGATGGAAAAATCCTTTGGGATAAAGGCAAAGATCAAAAAAATATTTAAAAAAAGGGATATAAGGAATCATGGAATCATGAACAGTGGAAGAATTGAGGATGGATGATGATGGATGATGGATGATGGATGAATGGATGATGGATGATGGATGGATGATGGATGGATGGATGATGGATGGATGATGGATGGATGATGGATGGATGGATGATGGATGGATGATGGATGATGGATGGATGGATGGATGATGGATGGATGATGGATGAGGGATGGATGGATGATGGATGATGGATGAATGGATGATGGATGATGGATGATGGATGATGGATGATGGATGGATGATGGATGATGGATGGATGATGGATGGATGGATGGATGATGGATGATGGATGGATGGATGATGGATGGATGATGGATGATGGATGATGGATGGATGGATGGATGATGGATGGATGATGGATGGATGATGGATGATGGATGGATGATGGATGATGGATGATGGATGGATGATGGATGGATGATGGATGATGGATGGATGGATGATGGATGAATGGATGGATGATGGATGATGGATGGATGGATGATGGATGGATGGATGATGGATGATGGATGGATGATGGATGGATGATGGATGGATGATGGATGATGGATGGATGGATGGATGATGGATGGATGATGGATGGATGGATGATGGATGATGGATGGATGATGGATGGATGATGGATGATGGATGATGGATGGATGATGGATGATGGATGGATGATGGATGGATGGATGATGGATGGATGGATGATGGATGGATGATGGATGGATGATGGATGATGGATGGATGGATGGATGGATGATGGATGATGGATGGATGATGGATGGATGATGGATGGATGATGGATGGATGATGGATGATGGATGGATGGATGGATGGAATCCATGGATGATGGATGACGGATGGGAGATGATGGACGGATGGATGGATGGGAGATGAATGAGGGTCATCAAATCCAGGGGAAAAGGCCAAGGGAGAAGGGATTGGCCATTCCTGGTTTCAGTGGAAGAACCAGAGAGGCTCGGATGAAATCAGGAGGATGCAGCACAAATCCTTCGCCAGGGAATTCACAGATGCCTGAATCCAGCAGGATTCCAAAAGCCGACGGATCTGCAGCTCTCCCACCTCCGGCCATGGATCATTTGGGAGAAGACAAGGGACACCTGCCCTGTTCCATTCCTGTTTCCAGGAAGCAGCAGGGAGGCGAGGAGGGACCTTTGGCCATTCCATGGATTTCACGGATTTGGGGAGAGAAATCCATGCCAGGGACTGTTCTGGGAAATGAAATTCCAGTTGCTCATCCTGGGTGCTCAGCACTGCTCTGAGGCTGGAGAGGGATTTGGGATGAGGGATGGAGGGACAGGACACAGGGAATGGCTCCCACTGCTTGGATGGGATATTGGGAAGGAATTCCTGGCTGGGATGGAATTCCCAGAGCAGCTGGGGCTGCCCCTGGATCCCTGGAAGTGCCCAAGGCCAGGATGGACGGGGTTTGGATCACCTGGGATAGTGGAGGTGTCCCTGGTTGGAGCAGGATGATCTTTACAGGCCCTTCCAACACAAACCCAGAATTCTGGGATCCTGTGATATTCCCCATCCCACCGGGAATGCCTCTTCCCACCGAGTCATCCACTCCTCTGAGCTGAATCCATCTTGTGGTGACATTCCCGAGATTCCCGCTCAGTTCCCGTCCGCTCCAGGTCCCGCACGGAAGGACAGGACAGGGTGGATCTGACCCCAGGAGATCCCCGGGATCAGCACCGTTGGGATCTTCCCTGGTTTCTCTTTTCCCCCTCCGGATGAAGTCAAAGCCCCGAGGGGCAGAGCCGCTCCCGGAGCTCTCCATGGAGCCATCCAGCTTTTCCAGCTTTTCCAGCTTTTCCAGCTTTTCCAGCTTTTATTTGGAAAACTCAAGCGCTTTGTGGCAAACCCCATTTAAAATTTCCCCTTTTCAGCATTCCAGCCACCACAAAACTCCCAGGATTTCTAATTCCCATTCCTTAAACTCCATTAAAAAGGCAAAAATAGCAACTCCCCTCCAGAACTTTCCCTTTTAATTGATGATTTCTCCGAGGTAAAACTTTCCCCGCCGTGGCCCAACATCGGCATTAATTAAATTAATTATAATTTTGTTTTCAAAACTCACTTTATATTCCCAGAAAATCGCCTTTGTGTTTACATATTCCCAAATTCCTGCCAGTTTTTCCTCCTTTTTTTCTCCTTTCAAAGCACTCCAAGCCACGACCCTGGGGACGAGAGAACCTTTTCTGTTTATCCTCCTTTTCCTTCCAGTCAGGAATTAGCTCCGAGGGCATTATTTTAACGAGGCCTTCGTAATCCTTTAACGAGGTTCGTTGAAATTAAGACCCGGCACCGCCAGGCAGCAAAAAGCTGCTTAGAGCCAAACTCCTCGGAGCTGGAAAAGCTGGGAATTGGCTGAGTTTTCTTCCCGGTTTTTGGTGGAATTTGAGTTTTCCTGGGAGCCCAGAAGAGCGAGGAGTTCAGGAAGCGCCTGGAATGTGGTCCCGGTGCTCAGGGATGAATCTGGCTCTGGTGGATTCTGAGATTGGAGGAATTTGAGGATTTCAGTGGAATTGGATGGAATTCTCAAAATCCCACAAGGATGGGGATCCCAGATCCCGGTGGAAAAATTCAAGGTGCCCACACTGCTCTCCATGGAGAGAACAAAATCCCAAACTCCCAAACTGGAGAGAAATTCAAACCCATCAGATTTGATATCAAACACGAGCCCAGGAGGGTTTAAGGCAACAGCTTTGCTGGAAAAATGAGGATCCAAAAGAAACGCGTCCGGGAAATTCAGGGAATGGGAATTCTGCCCCTGGGCCCCGCTCAGGTGAGGCCCCAGCCCCGGATCCAGCACGGGAAGGAGCCGGAGCTGCTGGAGAGATCCAGAGGAGACACCAGGATGATCCCAGGGATGGAGGAAAGGCTGGGAGAGCTGGGAATGTTCACCTGGAGAGGAGAAGCTTTGGGGTGAGCTCAGTGTGACCTTCCAGGACCTGGAGGAGCTGCAGGGAACAGGGAGAGAGACAATTCCCAAGGGATGGAGAGACAGGACACAGGGAATGGCTCCCACTGCTTGGATGGGATATTGGGAAGGAATTCCTGGCTGGGATGGAATTCCCAGAGAAGCTGTGGATGTTCCCTGGATCCCTGGAAGTGTCCAAGGTCAGGCTGGACTGGGTTTGGATCACCTGGAATGGTGGGAAGTGTCCCAGTGTGGATTTCCCCCTTCCCAACAGCTCCAGTGGTTGGGAACTGATGTTTTCCCTGAAATCCTGCATTTTCCTCACCCCCAACCTTCCAAATTCCAGGAAGTCCAAACTCGCCCTCTCCCCTCGCCCTGGCTGCTCCTCACCCCAATCCAGGGAGCTGCCAACTCCTCCTGATCCCGGAAATCCAAAGGTGAAGAATTCCTGAGGAATGGGTGAAGGCTGGGATCGATCCCATCCCACACAAATAACCCTGGATCCATCCCAATGGATAACCCTGGATCCATCCCAATGGATAACCCTGGATCCATCCCAATGGATAACCCTGGATCCATCCCACACGGATAACCCTGGATCCATCCCAATGGATAACCCTGGATCCATCCCAATGGATAACCCTGGATCCATCCCAATGGATAACCCTGGATCCATCCCAATGGATAACCCTGGATCCATCCCAATGAATAACCCTGGATCCATCCCACACAAATAACCCTGGATCCATCCCAATGGATAACCCTGGATCCATCCCACACGGATAACCCTGGATCAATCCCAATGGATAACCCTGGATCCATCCCACACGGATAACCCTGGATCCATCCCAATGAATAACCCTGGATCAATCCCATCCCAATGGATAACCCTGGATCCATCCCAATGGATAACCCTGGATCAATCCCATCCCAATGGATAACCCTGGATCCATCCCAATGGATAACCCTGGATCCATCCCATCCCACACGGATAACCCTGGATCCATCCCAATGGATAACCCTGGATCCATCCCAATGGATAACCCTGGATCCATCCCAATGGATAACCCTGGATCCATCCCAATGGATAACCCTGGATCCATCCCAATGGATAACCCTGGATCCATCCCACACGGATAACCCTGGATCAATCCCATCCCAATGGATAACCCTGGATCCATCCCAATGAATAACCCTGGATCCACCCCACACGGATAACCCTGGATCCATCCCAATGGATAACCCTGGATCCATCCCACACGGATAACCCTGGATCCATCCCAATGGATAACCCTGGATCCATCCCACACGGATAACCCTGGATCCATCCCAATGGATAACCCTGGATCAATCCCAATGGATAACCCTGGATCCATCCCACACGGATAACCCTGGATCCATCCCACACGGATAACCCTGGATCCATCCCAATGGATAACCCTGGATCAATCCCAATGGATAACCCTGGATCCATCCCACACGGATAACCCTGGATCCATCCCACACGGATAACCCTGGATCCATCCCAATGGATAACCCTGGATCAATCCCAATGGATAACCCTGGATCCATCCCACACGGATAACCCTGGATCCATCCCACACGGATAACCCTGGATCCATCCCATCCCAATGGATAACCCTGGATCAATCCCAATGGATAACCCTGGATCCATCCCACACGGATAACCCTGGATCCATCCCAATGGATAACCCTGGATCCATCCCATCCCAATGGATAACCCTGGATCAATCCCAATGGATAACCCTGGATCCATCCAATCCCACAAGGATAACCCTGGATCCATCCCAATGGATAACCCTGGATCCATCCCACATGGATAACCCTGGATCAATCCCATCCCAATGGATAACCCTGGATCCATCCCATCCCAATGGATAACCCTGGATCCATCCCAATGAATAACCCTGGATCCATCCCAATGGATAACCCTGGATCCATCTCACACGGATAACCCTGGATCCATCCCAATGGATAACCCTGGATCCATCCCAATGGATAACCCTGGATCCATCCCAATGGATAACCCTGGATCCATCCCAATGGATAACCCTGGATCCATCCCACACGGATAACCCTGGATCCATCCCAATGGATAACCCTGGATCCATCCCACACGGATAACCCTGGATCCATCCCACACGGATAACCCTGGATCCATCCCACACGGATAACCCTGGATCCATCCCAATGGATAACCCTGGATCCATCCCAATGGATAACCCTGGATCCATCCCAATGGATAACCCTGGATCCATCCCATCCCACACGGATAACCCTGGATCCATCCCACACGGATAACCCTGGATCCATCCCAATGGATAACCCTGGATCCATCCCAATGGATAACCCTGGATCCATCCCAATGGATAACCCTGGATCCATCCCACATGGATAACCCTGGATCCATCCCACACGGATAACCCTGGATCAATCCCAATGGATAACCCTGGATCCATCCCAATGGATAACCCTGGATCCATCCCACACGGATAACCCTGGATCCATCCCATCCCAATGGATAACCCTGGATCCATCCCAATGGATAACCCTGGATCCATCCCACACGGATCACCAGGAATTCTGAGGAAGCTCCAACAAATTCCCGATCCATCCCTCCCGGCCGCTTCCCCCCTGCCCAGAGCTCATCCCAGAGCTCCCTTTTTCCATCGGGAATAACAACAAAAGCTGATCCAGCCATATCCAGACACAATTCCCACCCATTCCTTGTTTTCTTTTTAATCCATTAATTTTTTTTAAGGAATTTCGCCCAAGGTATTTCCTGTTAAGTCAGAACAGGATTTTTTTTCCCATGATTTCCATGGATTTTTAAAAAAAAATCCCCTAAAAACCCTCACTCCAGGGGTGTTTCTTAGGTTTTCCCAAATTTTTTTTTATGGAAAAGTGGGAAAAGATGCATTTCAGGAGTTTTTCCCATTTTTTTCCCTTCATCCCTCCACTCCACCTCCTTTCCCTTCGGGCTCTCCCAAAATCCCGCGGGCGTTCACCGAACCAAAACCCCAAAACGAGGACGAAATTCCCGAGGGGAACCAAATCCAACCCGGATCGGGATTTTCCGTCCTCCGGGAATTTGCTTGGAAGTGGCAATCCATAAAAAATGGGAATTTCGCTCTCCTGGATGATCCCAAGACGATTCCTCTTTTTTTTTGGGATGAGTTTTCCAAACTGGACTCACCTCTGGAGAGGACGCGGATAAGGAAGAATTCCCGAATCCTGGAATCTCCAGGATCTTCTGATGATCCACGGAGCTCGAGCTGGCTGGAATCTCCCTTTTGGCTCCCGTTTCAGCCATTTGGGACACAAAATTCCCATTTGGAATCCCTCAAATCCGGTGGGAATGATGGGATTTTCTGTGGGAATTCCACAGAGTTCGGGATCTTCAGCCAACAGAAAGAATCAGGAACGGGGCACAAAAAATCCTGGAAAATTCCAGAACATCCCGGAAGGGTTTGGGATGGATTTTAGGGATCATCCCATTCCATGGGTTTGGGTTTGTTGATTTGAGTTGTTTTGTTAAATGTGGTGGGTTAAAATAAACCCGTTAATAATAATAAATCAAATAATTCCTGCTAATTACTTAATAATAATTAATTTAATAAATAAATTTCTGTTATATATTGTATTTATAGTATTAATTACAGTATTAATTCTATTGTACTCTATTAAAATTATATTATATTTATATTATAGTTTCACACAATTTATAGCTTATATAGTTTTATATATTATATACTAATTGCATATATTATGTTATATTAATTATATTATACATTAATTGGTATTAACTTATAATTATAATTATATTGTAATTACATTATATTAATTATTTTATATATAACATATATTTCATCTGTAATATATATTAAAATATAATAATATATATTATATGTTATATATAATATATATAAATATATAATACATTATACATTATATTATATATTAATTGTATAAATTGTGCTATATTAATTATATTAATATTACATTATATACAAATTGTATATATTATGATATAATTATAATTATACTATAACTACATTATATTGTAATTACATTATATACATTATTTTAGATGTAATATATATATTTTACATGTAATATATATTATATGTAATATATATAAATATATATTATATAATATATTATATATTAATTGTATACATTGTGTTATATTAATTATATTGTATTATATTATATTATATTATATTATATTATATTATATTATATTATATTATATTATATTATATTATATTATATTATATATTAATTGTATATAATACGTTGTAAATCTAATTATATTACAATTATAATGTAATTACATTATATTATATATTATATTAATTATACCACATTCTATTACATTCTATTATACTACATTACATTATATTACTATTATTATATTATATTATATTATATTATATTATATTATATTATATTATATTATATTATATTATATTATATTATATTATATTATATTACCATTGCATTATATTAGCATTACATTACCATTACATTATATTATATTAATATTACTATTAATGCTATTATTAATGCTATTATCAAAGCTATTATCAATGCTATTATTCAATAACTATTTAATAGTTAATATTAAATAACTATTTAATAACGATTTTTGTTGTGAGCTGTGGGTTAAGAGAAGGGTAAATCAGCTTTAAATCCATTTATTTTCTGAATCCCAAAGAAACCCATCCTAAATCCCGGAATCCTGGAATTCCCATCCCGCAGGAAAACTGGGATGGATTTTTCCCACAAATTCCCAGCAAAGTGAAGACAGAAGAGAGAGAAAACAAAAAATCACAATTCCAAGAGATTTAATAAGGAATTACAGGTGGAAAATCCTTCTGGCACACGGAATTCAGGCGATTTACAGCTCCGGGATGGGTTTTCCAAGGAATATTCCACGTTTTTTTGGGATATGTTGGAATTGACACAACCCACAGAACACGGAGTCGGTGCTAAAACCCCACCACGATAAAAAATATGGCACAAAAAACACCCAAAAAACGCTCAAATCCCAAAGATTTCCATTCGGGAATTCCAGGTTGGAATCATCCCAATCCCGGATCCTGAAAAAACACGGATTTGGCGCGGAAATCCGCTGGGAAATCCCGGGAAAAACGAGGGGTGGGAATTTCTTCTCCTCTCCCGGGAAAGCGGCAGCGATTTGGGGGATGGGAAACAACGGGAGAAGCTCGGAGAGGATCGAATTCCCGGGAAAAAAATCCATGGATACGGAATTATCGGCGGATTATCCCAGAAAAAAAAACAACTTGGGATAATTTTGAGTCCAGTCCTAAGGAAGATGAAGGGATAAAACCTCGGAAACAACGCCCTCGGAAACGTTTGGGGTTTTCTTATCCCAAAGTTTGGCCGGATTCCCAAAAAAAAAAATTGGGAAAAAATTCCCACTGAATCCAAGGATTTGAAAATTGTTGAGTTGGAAGTGTGGGATTTGAAAGAAACAGCAGAAAGATGGAAATTTAAATGAAAAAAATTGAATTTGTATTAAAAAAAAGATTGAAATGTCAATTAAAAATGTATTTTAATTGAAATAAAAATTGAATTGAAATAAAAAGATTAAATTTAAATTCAAAAATTAAATTTAAATTCAAAAATTAACATTCAAAAATTAAATTTAAATTCAAAAAATTAACATTCAAAAATTAAATTAAAAAAGATTTAAATTCATGTTACAAAAATAAATTAAAATATTATTAAATTTAAATTTAAAAAGGTTTAAATTTAAATAAAAAGGATATAAATTTAAATAAAAAAAGAAAATTAAGAGATACTTAAATTAAAAGAAGATTGAAATTTAAATTAAAAAAAATTAATTTTAAATTAAAAAATTAAATTAAAATATATTTAAATTTAAATAAAAAATAAATTAATATTAAAAGATATTTAAACTAGAAATGTAATTTTAAATTAAAATCTAAAAAATTTCAAAATTTAAATTTCAATTAAAAATTAAATTTAAATATAAAATGAAATTAAAATATATTTAAATAAAAATAAATTAATCTTAGAAGATATTTAAATTTCAATTAAAAATTAAATTTTAAATTAAAATCTAAAAAATTTCAAAATTTAAATTTCAATTAAAAATTAAATTTAAATAAAAAAATTAATTTAAATATATTTAAATTTAAATAAAAAATAAATTAATATTAAAAAATATTTAAATTTAAATAAATAATTTAAAATTAAAATCGAAAAAATTTCAAAATTCAACTTTCAATTAAAAATTCCAGTGGATGGCTGAAACGGGAATTTTTCCTCTGGAATTTCAATCATTTCTTCCCTCAACCAGAACCAAGTGCAAATTTCAGCCTGGAACTGAAAATATTCCCATTTTTTTGGGAATTCTGGAAAAGCCTCAAAATGTTTTCATCACCACCGAGTGCAAATAAATGAAAAAAAATCAGGATTGGCTCCGAAGGATTTTAGGGAAAGAGCTGGAGAGGGAATTCCCGGCCTGGAAAGCAGCGAAGTGCAAAAGGATGATAATTAATTAGCAGTGAATTAATTAATTCGGAATCAGTCTGGTTTTGTTTCATCCCTTCCCATTTCCAGGAGAATCCGCGGGTTCGGCTCCATCCCCATCGGAAATTCGGATCCTTGTAGCCAAAAAAACCTTCTGGACCTCAGCAAGGGCCCAACGTGATCCAAGATCCAAAAGATATCCAAGATCCAAACATTCAAGGTCCATCCATGATCCAAGATCCACCCATCATCCAAGATCCATCCATGATCCAAGATCCACCCATGATCCAAACCTCATCCAAGATCCATCCATGATCCAAACCTCATCCAAGATCCATCCATGATCCAAGATCCATCCATGATCCAAACCTCATCCAAGATCCATCCATGATCCAAGATCCATCCATGATCCAAACCTCATCCAAGATCCATCCATGATCCAAGATCCATCCATGATCCAAGATCCATCTATGATCCAAGATCCATCCATGATCCAAACCTCATCCAAGATCCATCCATGATCCAAGATCCACCCATGATCCAAGATCAACCATCCAAGGTCCAAACCTCATCCAAGGTCCAACCATCCAAAACTGAAACCTCATCCAAGATCCAAATGTGATCCAAGATCCAACCTCAGCCAAGATCCAGCAATCCAAGATCCAAACCTCATCCAAGGTCCAAACCTCATCCAAGATCCATCCATGATCCAAGATCCATCCATGATCCAAGATCCACCCATGATCCAAACCTCATCCAAGATCCATCCATGATCCAAACCTCATCCAAGATCCATCCATGATCCAAGATCCACCCATGATCCAAACCTCATCCAAGATCCATCCATGATCCAAGATCAACCATCCAAGGTCCAAACATCCAAGGTCCATCCATGATCCAAGATCCACCCATGATCCAAGATCCATCCATGATCCAAGATCCACCCATGATCCAAGATCCACCCATCATCCAAACCTCATCCAAGATCCACCCATGATCCAAGATCCATCCATGATCCAAGATCCACCCATGATCCAAACCTCATCCAAGATCCACCCATGATCCAAGATCCACCCATGATCCAAGATCCATCCATGATCCAAGATCCACCCATGATCCAAACCTCATCCAAGATCCATCCATGATCCAAGATCAACCATCCAAGGTCCAAACATCCAAGGTCCATCCATGATCCAAGATCCACCCATGATCCAAGATCCATCCATGATCCAAGATCCACCCATCATCCAAACCTCATCCAAGATCCATCCATGATCCAAGATCCACCCATCATCCAAGATCCATCCATGATCCAAGATCCATCCATGATCCAAGACCCATCCATGATCCAAGATCCATCCATGATCCAAGATCCACCCATGATCCAAACCTCATCCAAGATCCACCCATGATCCAAACCTCATCCAAGATCCACCCATGATCCAAGATCCACCCATGATCCAAGATCCATCCATGATCCAAGATCCAACCTCAGCCAAGGTCCAAACCTCATCCAAGATCCATCCATGATCCAAGATCCAACCTCAGCCAAGAGCCAACAATCCACGGTCCAAACCTCATCCAAGGTCCAACCTCATCCAAGATCCAACCTCATCCAAGGTCCAACCTCATCCAAGGTCCAAACCTCATCCAAGGTCCAACCTCAGCCAAGGTCCAACCTCAGCCAAGGTCCAGCCACCCAAGATCCAACCACGATCCAAGTTCCAACCATCCAAGATCCATACCTCATCCAAAATCCAAACCTCAACCAAGATCCAAACCTCAACCAAGATCCAACCTCATTCAAGGTCCAACCATCCAAAATTGCAGCCTCATCCAAGATCCAACCATGATCCAAATGTGATCCAAGATCCAACCATGACCAAGTTCCAAGCATCCAAGTTCCAACCATCGAAGGTCCAAATGTGATCCATGATCCAAACCTCATCCAAGATCCACCCATGATCCAAGATCCATCCTCAGCCAAAATCCAACCATCCAAGGTCCAAACCTCATCCAAGGTCCAACTTCATCCAAGGTCCAACCTCATTCAAGGTCCAACCATCCAACATACAACCATCCAAATTCCAACCATCCAAAACTGCAGCCTCATCCAAGATCCAAATCTCATCCAAGATCCAACCTCAGCCAAGATCCAACCTCACCCAAGGTGCAACTTCATCCAAGATCCAACCATCATCCAAAATCCAAACCTCATTCAAGGTCCAACCTTATCCCAGATCCAACCTCATCCAGGATCCAAACCTCATCCAAAATCCAAACCTCATCCAAAATCCAA
Organism: Poecile montanus; assembly: GCA_038429875.1. Lineage (NCBI taxonomy): Eukaryota > Metazoa > Chordata > Aves > Passeriformes > Paridae > Poecile > Poecile montanus. The sequence goes on along the minus strand of CM076503.1, from coordinate 2,445,475 downwards.
ACCTCATCCAAGAACCAACCTCATCCAGAATCCAACCATCCAAGATCCAAATGTGATCCAAGATCCAACCTCAGCCAAGATCCTACCTCAGCCAAGATCCATCCATGATCCAAGACCCACCCATGATCCAAGATTCAACCTCATCCAAGATCCATCCATGATCTAAGATCAACCATCCAAGGTCCAACCTCATCCAAGGTCCAAACCTCACCCAAGGTCCAACGATCCAAGATCCATCCACGATTCAAGTTCCAACCATCCAAGTTCCAAACCTCATCCAAGTCCAGGAGCCGTTTTGATCCTCACCAGAACTCACCCCCAGCAGCGCCACTTTCCAAACCTCATCCCAAAGCCCTTCCCAAAGCGTCTCTGGAAAAACAAATCTTGAAAATCCCGGCTCTCCCCCATCCTCCCGCTCTTCCCGGCGTCACCGTTCCGGCCGGGAAGTTACGTCAGCCTCCGCATGCGGCGGTTCTGGCGCTCGATGCCGAGCGTGGCGCGATCCACGGAGCTGCCGATGGAATCCAGGGCCTCGTCCTGCCTTTCCAGCTCCGCCTCCGTCTCCAGGGCCAGGCCCTTGAGCTGCTGCAGGATCTGCGGGAAACACGGAGAGATCCCGGTCAGGGCCGCGGGATAATCCCGGAATCCCGGGAATTTAAGGATTGTGCCATTCTGTGGGCAGGGATAATGCCCACCATCCCAGGTGGATCCATGGAGGGAATGGAGGGAGCTTCCATGGGATTCCACATCCAAACAGGCAAGAGTGAGGAAATCCTGGGAATTCCTGTTCTGCCAGAATCCCGGGAATTCATTCTCTGTTGAAGAGGGAATCCTGGGAATTGCTGCTCTGTCCAGGAGGGAATCCCAGGAATTCCTGTTCTGTCACAGAGGGAATCCTGGGAATTTCTGCTCTGTCACAGAGGAAATCCTGGGAATTCCTGTTCTGCCAGAATCCCGGGAATTCATTCTCTGTTGAAGAGGGAATCCTGGGAATTTCTGCTCTGTCACAGAGGAAATCCTGGGAATTCCTGTTCTGTCCAAGAGAGAATCCTGGGAATTCCTGCTCTGTCACAGAAGGAATCCTGGGAATTCCTGCTCTGTCACAGAGGAAATCCCAGGAATTCCTGTCCTGTCATAGAGGGAATCCTGGGAATTCCTGTCCTGTCACAGAGGGAATCCTGGGAATTCCTGTCCTGTCACAGGTTGGAAAATGCTAAAATTTATTATTTTCCAATTTTTTTTTCAATTTTTTTCCAATAATTTCCAATTGGGACTTTCCATAGGTCACATTCCAAGGAGTGGAATAGATATGATAATACCTATATTATTAATATATATTTTAACTGAATTAATTAATAGTATAACATTAAATCTTATTAATATTTAAAATCTAAAATTGTACATAATATAAAATAACATATAAAATTATCTAATATAAAATAATATCTAATATAAAATATAATAAATCACAAAATATGTAATTGTGTCTATAATTCATAAAATGGTATTTAATTAATATAATTAATTAATAATATAATTTCCAAGGGAATTAAATATATTATTAAGTAATTATGTTATATAATATGTACTAATTACAACTATATAATACTATAATTAAATTTATAATATAGTTAGTTAATTAATTATTAATGAAGTTATCTATATTATTATATATAATCTATGTTATTAATTATATTATTAATATTATTATTACTATTACTACTACTATTATTACTAAAAATAATATAAAATTATTATTATTATTATTATTAACAACAACAACAACATGACTTGTACCAATAAATGATCCTGGAATAATAATGATAATAATGATAATAATGATAATAATGATAATAATGATAATGATAATGATAATGATAATGATAATAATAATAATAATAATAATAATACTTGTACCAATAAATGATCCTGGAATTTTCATCCCAGGCTTGAGGAATATTTCGAATATTCCCACAGAAATGGATTTCCAGGAATATTTGAAGGGACAATTCCTAATTAATTAAATCCATGGAATCGATTCCATTAAAAATTCATTAATTCTCAAATTAATTAAATCAATTCAACAATTCCTATCCGGAAATTCCATCCCAATTTTTACCTCTCGGATCTCCTTCACCTCTTCCTGGGAAACCTTCGTCAGCTGCTGCTGCTCCTGCCCTTCAGAGCTTCCCGCCGGAATTCCGGGATTCGCCGCCGCTCCCAGGAATCCGCCGCCTGCCAGAGAAATTCCAAGCTCAGCTTTTCCCTGCTTGGATGTGAAGGAAAAATTCCTGCCCGTGAAGGGGAGGCCTTGAGAATTCCCAGAGAAACTCCAGGATCCTTGGGAATGTCCGACAGAGCAGCCTGGGAGGATGGAATTCCTCCCAGGAATCCCTACGGATCAACCCGGAATTCCGGGATCCAAGCGGTTGAGTTGTGCTTTGGGAATTTGGGATGGCTTCCAATCCAATTTTTCCCATTCAATTCAGTTTTTCCGGGAATATTCAAGGTGTATTCCTGATAATTTTTCACCTGGAGGTGCCCAAGTTGCCGGGATTTATTGTCGGAAGGAGCCTTTGGAAAACCGGGATCGTTTGGAATGTGGGGATTCCATCGGAGCGGAGAAACAGCAACATGTTCCCGATCCATAACGCGGGATTATCCCAGGATTTGGCTTGGGATGGATCCCTGCTATCCCAGGCTTTCCTTGGACACTTCCAAGGAATTCTCTGGGAATTCTCTGGGAATTCCCGCCCCAGAAACACCAAACCCTAAATCCCTCTCCAGAATCCCAACAAATTCCAAATCCTTGGAATTATCCAACGATCCGATCATCCCCGGATTCAGCTCCCATCCAAGCCGAAACCACGGAAGTTATTCCTTGTTATCCTTGTTTTCCAAAGGGGGAAAAAGCTGTTTATTGGGAATTCACATCCCACTTTCCCTCTGGAAAAGCGGGAATGATGGAATTCCCTACGGAAACTGAAGGGCAGCTGTTGATTATTCCATGGAAATCGATCCAGCCGCCGTTCCCGCCCCACTCCTCCCACCCAGGCCGGGAATAATTCCCGGAAAAAGGAAAAAAACGTGGGAATGCCAAAAGAGCAGAGAAAGGATGAGGAAGGAGAGCTGGAATTCCCAGCAAATTTTTAGGGATAGAAGTGGCTGAAAGTCAGGAATATTTGGGTTCAAAGAGAAAAAGGCGCCGCATTTTTCCGGGAATTCCCGGAAAATCAGAACCCTCAAGGAATTTGGTCCCAGGGATAAGCAGGAAAAATTCATCCTCTCAAGGGATAAAATCTGGGAAAAGCAGGATTGGAATGATCCCACTGCTGATGGAATTCAGGATTTGAATCCAGGTTTATTTTTTCGGGATAAAATCAGATCCAAGCTGCTCCAAAACAGCTCTCGATGATGAAAATTCCAACGTTTTTCCCAAAAAAAAATCAGCTGGAAAAAAGCTCAAAGCAGCCACAAATCATTCCAGATTATCCCTGAATTCCTTTTCCACACAGAATGAAGCCTGAGTTCATTTTTTCGGAATTTAATTCCATAAATTTCTGGATAAACTGAGTTCACGATTGGTGGAAACAAAGGATCCAGGCGGGATCGTGGCAGTTTTGAGGGAAAATCCAGAATTTTCCCCGAAATTTCCATCCTAAAAATCCCTGGATCGATTCCCGATTGGAAAACGAAGAGAGGGGCACAGAAAAATGGGAATTTTTCCCCTCCTGATTTGAAAAGAACGGGAAAAAATCAGGAAAAAATCCGTTTTCCATGGAAAAATCCCCAAGGATCTCACGCAGTCCGTGAGCGCCATCGTGTGACAAATCCAAGGAAAACGCCAAAAAAAACCTGGAAAAATCAGGATTTCAACCAGTTCCCCTCTGCTTCCCACATTTTTCCAAATTTAACAGGGAAGGAGAGCAAAATCCAGCTGGAAAACAGAGGGAAAACCGCTGGAAAAAGGCTGGAGATCCAATTATTTTCTGGAATTCCATAAAATTGAGAAGTTTTTGGGATAATGGGAAGGCAGAAGGGGATTTTTCCTTGGAGTTGTGTTGGGAAATTCCAGGAAAATTCCTCAGCAGCAGGAGATTCCCTGCCTTAAATTGCTGGATTTATTAATTATTTATAAATTAATAAACTTATATAATAATTAAAACAATAAAATAATATTAATTTAATAATAATTAACTATTAACAATGTTAATTTTATTAATAATAATTAAATTTCATTAAACAATAAATTTAAGTTAATTTATACTTAAAAATTATACAAAATATAGTTATTGTAAGTGGAAACATTAGTATAATGGCATAATTATTTATATTTTACACATTAATATTAATATTAATAGTTACTAATAGTATATCAATAGTAATCTACTATAATTATTTACATATTGATATGGATTTACATAATTAGTTTATATATTAATGAACATTTCATTTTAATTTTAAATACTTAGTAATTTACATATAATTACATAATTATACTTATCAATAAAATTATACTGAATTACATTTCAATTATCTTTTAATTCTACAGAATTAAATATTAATTATATATTAATTACATATTAATTATATATTAATTATATATTAATTATACATTTCATATTTAATGTTTAATTATACTCTAATTATAATTTTAATTATTTTTCATTATCATTTTAGTTACTTTATTTTAATTAGAATTTCAATTAACATATTTTAACATTATTATTAATTTAATAATTTAATTTAAATTTAATTGTAAATCTTTATAAATAATTTCCTCTTCAATTTATTCCGGTTTTTCCAGCCGATTTTGGCGCTGTGGGATATAGAAAATTGGATATGGGATATTGATTATTAAATATGGGATATTGAATATGGAATATTAAATATTGGATATAGGTAATGAAAAATGGGATATTGATTATTACCTATTGGATATGGGACACTGGATATTGGTTACTGAATATTGGATATTGGGATGTGGGATATTGATTATTAAGTATGGGATATTAAATACAGGATATTAAATATTGGATATAGGAAATGAGAAATGGGATATTGGATATGGGATATTGATTAACTATCAGATATTAATCATTGGATATGGGATATGGGATATTAAATATTGGATATGGGAAATTGGATGTGGGATATGGGATATTAACTACTGGGTATGGGATATCGGATATTGATTATTAACTCTTGGATATGGGATACTGGATATGGGATATGGGATACTGGACATGGGATATGCGATATTAATTATTGGATTTGGGATATTAAATATTGGATATTAGATACTGGATATTGGTTGCTGAATATTGGATATTGGGATGTGGGATTTTGATTATTAAATATGGGATATTAAATACAGGATATTAAATATTGGATATAGGAAATGAGAAATGGGATATTGGATACGGGATATTGATTATTAACTATTGGATATGGGACACTGGATATGGGAAACTGGATATGGGATATTGATTATTTAACACTGGATGTGGGATACAGGATATTGGATATGGGATATTGATTATTAAATATGGGATATGGAATACAGGATATTAAATATTGGATATAAGAAATGAGAAATGGGATATTGGATATGGGATATTGATTATTAACTACTGGATATGGGACATTGGATATTGGATATGGGATATTGGATATTGGGTATGGGATATTAAATATTGGATATGGGAAATTGGATGTGGGATATGGGATATTAACCACTGGGTATGGGATATTGGATATTGATTATTAACTGTTGGATATGGGATACTGGATATGGGATATGGGATACTGGATGTGGGATACAGGATATTGGATATAGGATATTTATTATTGGATATGGGATATTAAATATTGGATATTAGATACTGGATATTGGTTACTGAATATTGCATATGTAATATTGGATATGGGATATTAATTATTAAATATGGGATATTGAACACAGGATATTAAATATTGGATATGGGAAATGAGAAATGGGATATGGGATATTGGATATGGGATATTGATTATTAACTATTGGATATGAGACATTGGATATTGGATATGGGATATGGGATATTAAATATTGGATATGGGAAATTGGATGTGGAATATGGGATATGGGATATAGAAAACTGGATATGGGATATTGATTATTAAATACTAGATGTGGGATATGGGATATTGGATATGGGACATTGGATACTGGATATGGGATATGGGATATTGATTATTAAATACTGGATATGGGATGTGGGATATTGATTATTAACTATTGATATATGGGTTATTGGAAATGGGATACTGGATGTGGGATACAGGATATTGGATATGGGATATTAAACATTGGATATTACATACTGGATATTGGTTACTGAATATTGGATATTGATTATTAAATATGATACATGGGATATTGAATACGGGATATTAAATATTTGATATAAGAAATGAGAAATGGGATATTGGATATGGGACGTGGGATATTGATTATTAACTATTGGGTATGAGATATGGGACATTGGATATTGGATATGGGATATGGGATATAGGGTATTAAATATTGGATATAAGAAATGAGAAATGGGATATGGGATATTGATTACTAACTATTGGATATGGGATACTGGATGTTGGATATTGGATACTGGATACTGGATATGGGATATTAAATATTGGATATGGGAAATTTGACGTGAAATATGGGATATTAACTACTGGGTGTGGGATATCGGATATTGATTATTAACTGTTGGATATGGGATACTGGATATGGGAAATGGGACACTGGATATGGGATACAGGATAATGGATATAGGATATTAAATATTGGATATGGGATATTAAATATTGGATATTAGAAACTGGATATCGATTATTGGATATTGAATACTGGATATGGGATATTGATTATTAAATATGGGATATGGAATATTGAATGAGGTATTAAATATTGGATATAGGAAATGAGAAATGGGATATGGGATACTGATTATTAAATATTGGATACGGGATACTGGATATTGGATATGGGATGCTGGATGTGGGATACTGGATATGGGATGTGGGATATTAATTATTGGATATGGGATATTAAATATGGGATATTAAATATTGGATATAGGAAATGACAAATGGGATACTGGATATGGGATACTGATTAACTATCAGATATTAGACATTGGATACGGGATACTGGACATGGGATATGGGATATTAATTATTGGATATGGAATATTAAATACTGGACATTAGATACTGGATATTGGTTGCTGAATATTGAATATGGAATATTGGATATGGGATATTGGATATGGGATACTGGATGTGGGAGATGGGATGTGGGATATGGGATATTGATTATTAACTACTGGGTATGGCATATGGGACACTGGATATGGGATATCAGATATGGGATATTAAATACGGGATATTGGATATTGATTATTAAATATGGGATATGTGGGATATTAAATACAGGATATGGGATATTGATTATTAAATATTGGATATGGGATGTGGGATATTAAATATGGGATATGAGATATGGGATATTAAATACTGAATATGGAATGTGGGATATTAAATATGGGATATGGGATATTGATTATTAAATATTGCATATGGGATGTGGGATATTAAATATGGGATATGGGATATTGATTATTAAATATTGGATATGGGATGTGAGATATTAAATATGGGATATGGGATATTGATTATTAAATATTGGATATGGGATGTGAGATATTAAATATGGGATATGGGATATTGATTATTAAATATTGGATATGGGATATTGGATATTGATTATTAAATATCGGATATGGGATGTGGGATATTAAATATGGGATATTGATTATTAAACATGGGATATGAGATGTGGAATACTAAATATGGGATATTGGATATTGATTATTAAATATTGGATATGGGATGTGGGATATTAAATACAGGATATGGGATATTGATTATTAAATACTGGATATGGGATGTGGAATATTAAATACGGGATATTGATTATTAAATATGGGATGTGGGATGTGGGATATTAAATATGGGATATTGATTATTAAACATGGGATATGAGATGTAAGATATTAAATATGGGATATTGGGTATTGATTATTAAATATCGGATAGGGGATGTGGGATATTAAATATGGGATATGGGATATTGATTATTAAATATTGGATATGGGATGTGGGGTATTAAATATGGGATATGAGATATGGGATATTAAATACTGAATATGGAATGTGGGATATTAAATATGGGATATGGGATATTGATTATTAAATATGGGATGTGGGATGTGGGGTATTAAATATGGGATATTGGATATTGATTATTAAATATGGGATGTGGGATATTAAATATGGGATATTGATTATTAAACATGGGATATGAGATGTAAGATATTAAATATGGGATATTGGGTATTGATTATTAAATATCGGATATGGGATGTGGGATATTAAATACGGGATATGGGATATTGATTATTAAATATTGGATATGGGATGTGGGGTATTAAATATGGGATATTGGATATTGATTATTAAATATGGGATATGGGATATTAAATATTGGGCACTGGATATGAGATCCAGGATATTGGATATATCAGATATTCCCTTCCAGCTGGGAATTAACTCCAGGAAAAGCGGCAGCACCAAAGGCTCCGAAGCCACCCGGAGCTCATTCCCTGGATTTATCCTCACCAGGAATTCCCTGCAGTATTCCTTGGCAAACACCTGGAAACCTTCAGAGCCGGGAATTCCCCTCCAGCACCCACCTGCCCGCCAGAAATCCCCCTGGGGAGATTTCCCGGCTCCGGCAAATCCCAGCGCATCCTCCAAGAACTGGATTTTCCTGCTGAACTGCATCTCCAGGATGGGAATGGCCTCGGGCATGCGCGCGGCCAGCAGGCGGCAGGAAATGTCGGGTTTCCCGATGAATCTCTGCCGGATGCTGATCTCGTACGGAGTGTGAACGCGGATTTCATCCACATCCCGCGACTGGAAGCGCTGCAGGAGTTGGGAATTGCAATCCCTGATTTCCAAGCCGGATGGAAGCACGGTGAGTTTGGCGGGTTTGGCGTTGGAATCTGGCCCGTGGGTGATGATGACGGGAATTCTCAGCAGGATTCCTTCCTGGATTTTGGGATCGGGAGGTGCGGGGTTTTCCTTCGGTTTCGCTTCCAAAGGGTTTTTCCAGAGTTTGATGCTGAAGGGCCACCAGGAAGGAGATTCCAGCTCTGTCAACAGCCTGGAAAGAGGGAAAGGTGAGTTTCTCCCAATTCCCTGGATCGGGAGAGGGAAAATCTCCAAGGAAATCCCCACAGACACGGAAATTCCTTAATCCCAAATCCAGCCTCCTCCTCAAAGCCATCCACGCTTTCCCAGGATCCAGGCGGTTCAAAGCCTGCCCTCTCCTCATCATCCATCAGAAAAATTCCCAAAATCCCGGCTGGGAGGGAAGGAGCTGGAAGTGGATTTTTCCAGGTCCATATTCCCACTCCTGCCCATCCAAGGTTTTTTCCTGCTCTTTCTCCTTCACCCCCTCAGCCTGATGCCGCTTTTTCCTTTGCTCCACACCCAAATTCCCAAAAAAACACAAAAAATTCCAGGTTGAGGCTCCAAAATCCAGCAGAAACTTCCCAGGAATGTCCAGCCTGCAGCTCCCTAAGGAAAACATTCCCAGAAAACAAGGCAGGGGATGGAATTGTTCAGATTCCACTCCTGCTCCAAGGAGAAGGGAAATAATCCAAATTTTTTCAAGGGAAAACCAACAATGATCATCCCTAAAATCCTGATTTCACTCCCTTTTCATTCCCTGCTTTAAATCCATTAAAACTTTGGGATACTCCCAGGAATTCCCTTCAATTCCATAAAAACTGGGAAGAGCTGCTGGAATTTCTGCCTGAGCTCTGAGCTGGGGAATGTTCGGCTGCCCATAAATCCATGGAATTCCGAGTCCTTTCCCATTCCTTCCCTCTCCTCACACTCCAGAAGCCGCGTTCCCCTCGCTCCCGCTGGAATTTTATCCGGAGGCTTCAAAGATCAGGAAACACTCGGCAAAAATATTCCCAAGGAACCCCGGCTGTTCCCATTCCCACCAATTCCAGCTTTTCCCCAGGGGTTGGAATATCGGGATATCCCAATCCTGCCATGAACTCGCCCAAAAATTCCCAATTCCAGCCTCTTTCTTGTTCAATCCCAAGGGTTTTTAAAGGTTTGGGGATATTCCTAGGAAATCAAGGCAAAGGTTTTCCAGGGAAGCTGTGGGGAAAAGGGTGGGAAAGGGCGGGAAAGGAAAGGGCGGGAAAGGAAAAAGGCGGGAAAAGAAAAAAGGAGAGGGTGGAGAGGAAAAATGGAGGAAGAAAAAGGATGGGAAAGAAAAAAAGGTGGGAAAGGAAAAAAAATGGGAAAGGAAAAAATGGCAGGAAAGAAAAAGAGTGGGAAAGGGCAGGAAGGAAAAAAGGGCAGGAAAGGAAAAAGGCAGGAAAGGAAAAAGGCAGGAAAGGAAAAAGGCAGGAAAGGAAAAAGGGCAGGAAAGGAAAAAGTGCGGGAAAGGAAAAAGGCAGGAAAGGAAAAAGGCAGGAAAGGAAAAAGGCAGGAAAGGAAAAAGGCAGGAAAGGAAAAAGGCAGGAAAGGAAAAAGGAAGGAAAGGAAAAAGGAAGGAAAGGAAAAAGGAAGGAAAGGAAAAAGTGCGGGAAAGGAAAAAGGCGGGAAGGAAAAAGGGCAGGAAGGAAAAAGGGCAGGAAGGAAAAAGGTGGGAAAGGAAAAAGGCGGGAAGGAAAAAGAGCGGGAAAGGAAAAAGTGTGGGAAAGGAAAAAGGCGGGAAAGGAAAAAGGTGGGAAAGGAAAAAAAGTGAGAAAGGAAAAAATGGCAGGAAAGAAAAAGAGTGGGAAGGAAAAAGGGCAAGAAGGAAAAAGGCAGGAAAGGAAAAAGGTGGGAAAGGAAAAATGACAGGAAGGAAAAAGGGAGGGAAAGGAAAAGGGTGGAGAGGAAAAAGGGAGGAAAAAAAGAATGGGAAAGGAAAAAAAGTGGGAAAGGAAAAAAGGGCAGGAAAGCAAAAGGGCAGGGAAGGAAAAAGAGCGGGAAAGAAAAAGAGTAGGAAGGAAAAAGGCGGGAAGGAAAAAGGCGGGAAGGGAAAAAGGCGGGAAGGGAAAAAGGCAGGAAGGAAAAAGGGCAGGAAGGAAAAAAGGCGGGAAGGAAAAAGGCGGGAAGGAAAAAGGCGGGAAGGAAAAAGGGCGGGAAGGAAAAAGGGCGGGAAGGAAAAAGGGTGGGAAGGAAAAAGGCGGGAAGGAAAAAGGCGGGAAGGAAAAAGGGCGGGAAGGAAAAAGGCGGGAAGCAGCAGGCGGCACCAGGGATTTCCCAGGAATGGCAGCAGGGATGGGCTCCATTTATCCCAAGTTTTATTCCCACAGAGCCGGAAACGGCGGGAAGAGGAAATAGCAGCGCTCCCAAATTCCCACGGTTGAATTCCCAACATTTCCAGCCCGTGGGCACAGAAGGCCTGGATTGGGAGGGATCCCAAGGATTATCCCATTCCATGGCAGGGAATTCCCAGCCTGGCCTTGGGCACTGCCAGGGATCCAGGGACAGCCACAGCTGCTCTGGGAATTCCGTCCCAGCCAGGAATTCCTTCCCAAAATCCCATCCAACCAGCAGGAGCCATTCCCTGGATCCTGTCCCTTATCCCAAATCCCTCTCCAGGCCCTGGAAGGGCTTCTGAGCTTTCCCTGGAGCTTTTCCATGAACATTCCCAACTCCCTCAGGCTTTCCCCCCAGAGCTGCTCCATCCCTCTGATGAAAAACCCAAAAATCCACGATTTTCACTTCCCAAAGACCTCCCAAAGAAATTCCAGCTCCGGGAACGTTCCCATTCCGTACCTGTCGGCCACATCCATGTCCCCCTCGATTTTGTGGAGTCCCCTCATGATGGAATCGAACTGTTCCCCTTGGGAATGCAGCACCTGGGCCGTGTCCTGCAGGCGTTTCTGGGATCCCTCCAACATTCCCGTTAATTCCTTCCCTTTCCCGTATTCCAACGCCGCTCCCGCCCCGGCCTCGGAGAGCAGCTGCTCCCTCCAGAAATGCTCCAGGATATTAAAAACCACATTCCTGTTGGGATGCAGGGAACTGAACCAGTGCTTGCTGCTCTTCTCCAGGATGGTCAAGGAGCTGAAGACGAAATGGGAAAATTCCTTCTTGATCTCGCTGATCCCGGAAAGTCGGAAATCCGCCAGGAGTTCCCCGTTTTTGTCAGCCGTGAATCGGATGGAAACGGGAGTCAGGGAGAGCTTCCCGGGAATCCATTGTTTGCTGCTGTCCAGGTAATAGGAGCAAGGCCAGGAATGGATCCGGATGTCCTCGCTCATCCGCTCGCTCTTCCCGGTTTCCTCGTGCCGGGAAACGCTCTGGAATCCGCGGGAAAAATAAGAAAAAAATGGGAATTCTTAATAAACGGGTTTTTTTGGGATAGCTAAAAAAATTGGGAATTGTTTCTAATTGTGGCTTCCTATGGAAAACCCCATTGATAGGGTCAGACAGTAATTCCATGAATATCCTGGAATATTCCCAGCTCGTCTCAGATTGCCACAGAGCAGCAGGGATGGAGGAAAATCCCAAAATTCAAGATTTCCTCTGGAAAAGCCCAGCGACATCACTGGCTGTGCGTTTTCCTGATAATTCCATGAATATCCTGGAATATTCCCATTCCCAGCTCATCCTCGGCTTCCCAGGGATTGGGGGGTACTGAGGAAAATCCAGGAGATCCCAAAATTCCAGCTCGTTCCTTGTTCTAAATCCCTGCTCCCTCCCATTCCCCTCCGGCAGCTCAACTTCCAGGCACATATTCCAGGCATTCTCCAGGAATTCCCAATATTCCTCAGGAATGGTCAATATTCCCCAGGAATTCCCAATATTCCCTGAGAATTCCCAGTATTTCTCAGGAATTCCCAATATTCTCCAGGAAATCCCAGCATTCCCTGGGAATTCCCAATATTCTCCAGGAAATCCCAGCATTACCTGGGAATTCCCAATATTCCTCAGGAATGGTCAATATTCCCCAGGAATTCCCAGTATTCCCCAGGAATTCCCAGTATTCCCTGAGAATTCCCAGTATTCCCCAGGAAATCCCAATATTCCTCAGGAATTCCCAATACTCTCCAGGAAATCCCAGCATTCCCTGGGAATTCCCAGTATTCCTCAGGAATTCCCAGTATTCCAGTATGAGGAAATCCCAGGAATTCCTGTCCTGCCAGAAGTACAGAGGGAATCCTGGGAATTCCTGCTCTGTCCAAGGGGAATCCTGGGAATTCCTATTCTGTCACAGAGGAAATCCTGGGAATTCCTGTTCTGCCAGAGGTGCTGAGAAAATCCTGGGAATCCCAGACAAAATCCTGGGAATCTCTGTTCTGCTAAAGGTACTGAGGGAATCCCGGGAATCCCTGACAAAATCCCAGGAATCCCTGACAAAATCCCAGGAATTCCTGTTTTGCCAAAGAGGAAATACCAGGAATCCTTGATGGAATCCTGGGAATCTCCATGGAAATCCTGGGAATGCCTGAGGAAATCCTGGGAATTCCTGCTCTGTACTATCCCAGGATGTTCCAAGCCCCATCCAGCCTGGCTTTGGACATTCCAGGGATCCAGGGGCTTCTCTGGGAATTCCATCCCAGCCAGGAATTCCCAATTTTCCATCCAAGCAGTGGGAGCCATTCCCTGTGTCCCGTCCCTCCATCCCTTATCCCAAATCCCTCTCCCTTCAGGCACTCCAAGGATCTTTCCCTAATCCCAGAAAATTCCTCATTTTTCCCAATCCCACTTGGAAAAGCCACAGGACAAACCCCAAACCCCTCTCTGGCTCCTTGGCTCCAGAACCTTCCTCTCTTCCCAAGGAATTCCAGAATTGCTGAGCTTGGAAAAGCTCTCTGAGGCCATCGGATCCACCCCGTCCCCGATCCCAGAGCCACCTCCAGGAATTCCTTGGACACTTCCAGGGATGGGGATTCCAAACCTCCCTGGGCAGCTCCTTCCAGGAAGGAATTTTCCCAAAATCCCACCTCAATCTTCCTCTCCTCCTGTCCCCGTTCCCTGGGAGCAAGTCCCGAATTCCCCTCCTGTCAGGGACATCCCTCTTTTCTCTGGGATCAACATTCCCAGCTCCCTCAAGAGTCCCCATTCCCACAATTTCACCATTATCCACCAATTTCTTGGATTATCCCGATCCCCTCCCAGCTCATCCCTTCCCTATCCCTGAATTCCAAATCCCAACATCCAAATCCTGGCTCGGCTTCCGATGCCTCTTCCAGCCTTCCCTCGCTCCCAGCCCAGGATGGAATTCCTGGAGCTTCCCAATCCCCATTCCCAGCTCCCAGTTCTCCCAGTCCCCATTCCCAGTTTTCCCAGTCCCCATTCCCAGCTCCCAGTTCTCCCAATCCCCATTCCCAGCTCCCAGTTCTCCCAATCCCCATTCCCAGTTTTCCCAATCCCCATTCCCAGTTCCCAGTTCTCCTAATCCCCAGTCCCCATTCCCAGTTCTCCCAATCCCCATTCCCAGTTCCCAGTTCTCCCAATCCCCATTCCCAGCTCCCAGTTCTCCCAGTCCCCATTCCCAGTTCTCCCAGTCCCCATTCCCAGTTCTCCAAGTCCCCATTCCCAGTTCTCCCAGTCCCCATTCCCAGTTCTCCCAGTTCTCCCATTCCCAATTCTCCCAGTTCCCCCAGTCCCCATTCCCAGTTCCCAGTTCTCCCAGTCCCCATTCCCAGTTCTCCCAGTCCCCATTCCCAATTCTCCCAGTTCTCCCATTCCCAATTCTCCCAGTTCCCCCAGTCCCCATTCCCAGTTCTCCCAGTCCCCATTCCCAGTTCTCCCAGTCCCCATTCCCAGTTCTCCCAGTCCCCATTCCCAGTTCCCAGTTCTCCCAATCCCCATTCCCGGTCCGGAGCCTCCCCAGCCCCGGGTTCGAGTCCCGGCCCCGACACCAAACCCAGCCCGGCCCCGCCAGACCCCGGTTCGAGACCGCCCTGATCCCGGTCACGGATCGGAGCCCCCCAAACCCCAGCCCGTGACCCCTCAGCCCCATTTCCAACCCCAAACCCCTCCAGCCCCTCCCGCCCCATTTGGAGCCCCCTCAGCCCCAACCGAGTCCCCCCGGTCCCGACACCAAACCCAGCCCGGGCCCACCGGCCCCGGTTCGAGACCCCCCGGTCCCGGTCATGGATCGGAGCCTCCCATCCCCGGCACGGAGCCCAAATTTGTGACCTCTCAGCCCCATTTCCAACCCCGAACTCCACCTCCAGCCCCATTTGGAGCCCCCTCAGCCCCATCCGAGCAGCCCCGGTCCCGACACCAAACCCAGCCCGGGCCCGGCCGGCCCCGCCAGACCCCGGTTCGAGACCCCCCGGTCTCGGCCCCGGATCTGAGCCTCTCAAACCCCATCCCGTGACCCCTCAGCCCCATTTCCAACCCCGAGCTCCACCCCCAGCCCCTCCCGCCCCGTTTGGAGCCCGCTCAGCCTCACCCGAGCCCCGTCCGAGCTCCGCCGGTCCCTCACGCACCTCCCTCAGTGCGGCACCGAGCCCGCTCCGCGCCTGCGCCCTCCGCGCGCTCTCATTGGCTGAGCCCCGCGCATCCGCGCCTTCCTATTGGCTGACCCCGCGCATCCGCGCCTTCCTATTGGCTGACCCCGCGCCGTTGCGCTCCTCTTTTCACCTTCCCCCCCTGCCCCACCCACCTGATGAAGAGGTTCCGGCTGCGGCCGCCATTGCCCCGCAGCGCAGCCGCCTCCATTGGCGCCCGGGCCTCGGGACAATTATTCCCATTTTTTTGGGATATCGCGGGGGGAGCGGGTGAGTGCGGATCCGTCGGGATGCTCCCGGTTCGGTTCCTGCGGGAGAAACGGGAGAGCGAGGTGGGAATGGCGTGTGCGACGCCCTGTGGTGTCCGGGTCCTCCCTCCCCTCACAGCCGGGAGCTCCGGGAGAGGGGAATTCCCCCCTGGAAATTCCTTAATCCCCATATTCCCATGAGGGAATTCCTTAATCCCGATATTCCCATGAGGGAATTCCCTGAATCCCGATATTCCTTAAGGGAATTCCCCTCTGGATTTCCTTAATCCCGATATTCCCCATAAGGGAATTTCCTTCTGGATTTCCTTAATCCTGGTATTCCCATGGAAATCTCGGAGGGAGAAATTCCCTCATGGAAATCCCTTAATCCCGGTATTCCCATGGAAATCTTTGTGGGAGAAATTCCCTCCTGGATGTTCCCTATTCCCAATATTCCTGGATTTCCTTCATCCCGATATTCCCTGAGAGCTCTGAGAGGAATTCCCTTGGAAATCTCTTCGGGAGAAATTCCCTCATGGAAATCCCTTAATCCCGGTATTCCCATGGAAATCTCTGATGGGAATTCCCTCCTGGATGTTCCTTAATCCAAATATTCCCATGGAAATTTCTGAGGGAGGAATTCCCTCCTGAATTTCCTTAATCCCAATATTCCATTGGAAATCTCTGAGGGAGAAATTCCTTCATGAAAATCCCTTAATCCCGGTTTTCCATTGGAAATCTCTGAAGGGAATTCCCTCCTGGATGTTCCTTAATCCAAATATTCCCATGGAAATTTCTGAGGGAGGAATTCCCTCCTGAATTTCCTTAATCCCAATATTCCATTGGAAATCTCTGAGGGAGAAATTCCCTCCTGGAAATCCCTTAATCCCGGTTTTCCATTGGAAATCTCTGATGGGAATTCCTTCCTGGATGTTCCCTAATCCAAATATTCCCATGGAAATCTCTGAGGGAGGGAATTCCCTCCCTCAGATCCCCAAATCCCATTTTTCCCTCCCTCCTTCCCAATCCCATTCCCAAATCCCGTTTTTTCCCTCCCTGCTCCCTCTTCCCTTTTGATTTCTTTTCCCATTTTCCCCCTATTTTGACCTTCCCATTGCTCAAATCCATGGAAAACTCGGTGGGAAAGATCCAATCCCATCGATATTCCAGGAATTTCCTCCTTCCCAACCCTCATTTTTTTGGGAATATCCCACTAAAATTTTCTTTCCTTTCTCTTCCAGGACAAAACCAGAGAATCATCTCGAAAATCCATGGAAAATCCAAATTATCCCAATTTCCCCTCATTTTCCTCGTAATTTCTTGCAATTTCCAACCTTCCAAATCCCATTTTTTTTGGGGAATAACAGGAATAAAACCCATTCCAAACTTTCTCGCCTCGAGCAGGAATTTTCCATTTCCCATCCCGCATGGACAGAGAAACCTTGGATTTTTCCACCTCTTTTTTCCAGGATTTTGAGGATTCTCCGGAAGATTTTCCCGGGGATCGAGTGGATTTTATCGACAAATCCGATTCTTTCACGTATTCCCAATTTTTCCGGGATTATCTCCTTCCCAACCGTCCCTGCGTCTTCTCGGCCGAGTTCACCGAGGATTGGAGCAGTCGGAAATTCTGGGTCACTCAGGATGGGAAACCCGACCTGGAGCGGCTCCTGCAGGAATTCCAAGGTAAATCCGGGAATTTTTTCCAAATCTTAAAGGATGGAATTTATTAGGAATTAATTTTAGGGATAAAAACACAAAAAAACCCAAAATTCCAATTTTTTTCTTGATATAATTCATTGAATTTTTTTTCCCATTTTTTTCCCATTTATTCCCAAATTTTATTTCTTATTTTGATTAATTCATATTTATGAGCTTATTTGCATATTCCTTCATGTTCATGAGCACATTGTTATTAATTTGCATATGTAAATACATTTGCATACTCATTAACATTTATGACATCATTTGACTATTTCATGCTTAATTGGAATAATAATTCATACTTATGGCCTCATTTGAATATTTGCATAAATTAACACATTTCAATACTTGTTTGTACATGAGGTGATTTGAATATTCGTTTATTTGATGATCTCATTTGCATAATCCCTCCCATCCAGGTTCGCCTCCTCCGGCTGGCCCAGGGCTGGAATTCCGGGAATCATTCCCGGCTCCCTGCGGCTGCCGGAGTGCAATTCCCGAGGGATCTGTCCCTGATTGATTCCCAAGGGATCTCTCCCCAATTCCCAAGGGATCTCTCCCTGATTCCCACAGGATCTCTCTCTGATTCCCACGGGATCTCTCCCTGATTTCCTCGGGATCTCTGCTCGATTCCAATGGGATCTCTCCCTGATTCCCTTGGGATCTCTCCCTGATTGATTCCCTCGGGATCTCTCCCCAGTTCTCGTTGATCTCTCCCCAATTCCTGCAGGATCTCTCCCCGATTCCCTTGGGATCTTTTCCCAATTCCTTCGGGATCTCTCCCAGATTCACTTGGGATCTCTCCCTGATTGATTCCTATGGGATCTCTCCCCGATTCCCTCCGGATTTCTCCCTGATTCCTGCAGGATCTCTCCCCAATTCCTCCAGGATCTCTCCCCGATTCCCTTGGGATCTCTTCCCAATTCCTTTGGGATCTCTCCCAGATTCTCACTGATCTGTCCCTGATTCCCACAGGATCTCTCCCCAATTCCCTTGGGATCTCTCCCTGATTTCCACAGGATCTCTCCCCGATTCCCTCGGGATCTCTCCCTGATTCCCATGGGATCTCTCCCTGATTCCCATGGGATCTCTCCCCGATTCCCTCGGGATCTCTCCTCGATTCCCTCAGGATCTGTCCTTGATTCTCATGGGATCTCTCCCTGATTCCTTTGGGATCTCTCCCTGATTCCCAAGGGATCTCTCCCTGATTCCCTCAGGATCTCTCCCTGATTCCCATGGGATCTCTCCCTGATTCCCACGGGATCTCTCCCTGATTCCCTTGGGATCTCTCCCTGATTCCCAAGGGATCTCTCCCTGATTCCCATGGGATCTCTCCCTGATTCCCGCTGATCTCGATTCCCATGGGATCTGTCCCCGGTCGATTCCCTCAGGATCTCTCCCTGATTCCCTCAGGATCTCTCCTCGATTCCAATGGGATCTCTCCCTGATTCCCACGGGATCTCCACCTTATTGATTCCCTTGGGATCTCTCTCTGATTCCCACAGGATCTATCCCTGATTGATTCCTCGGGATCTCTCCCCAATTCCCACAGGATCTCTCCCCAGTTCCCGCTGATCTCTCCCTGATTCCCACGGGATCTCTCCCTGATTCCCGCTGATCTCTCCCTGCAGGAGCAGCCCCGGTGCCGGTGGCCAACTGTGACCGTCGGGAATACAATTCCCACCCCAAGGAGCTGCTGCCCTTCCCGGAATTTGTGGAATATTGGCGGGAATTCATCAGCAACGGGCACCGCTCCTCGCGCGGCTGCCTCTACCTCAAGGACTGGCACCTGAGCAGGTCCTTCCCGAAATTCCCACCGGGAATGTTCCCCTGGACAGGGATCCCAGGAATTCTCAGGACTCCTTCCCAAAATTCCCACTGGGAATATTCCCCTGGACAGGGATCCCGGAAATTCTCAGGGCTCCTTCCCAAAATTCCCACTGGGAATGTTCCCCTGGACAGGGATCCCGGAAATTCTCAGGGCTCCTTCCCAAAATTCCCACCGGGAATGTTCCCCTGGACAGGGATCCAGGGAATTCTCAGGGCTCCTTCCTGAAATTCCCTCCAGGAATGTTCTCCTGGACAGGGATCCAGGGAATCCTCAGGGCTCCTTCCCAAAATTCCCACTGGGAATGTTCCCCTGGACAGGGATCCCAGGAATTCTCAGGGCTCCTTCCCCAAATTCCCACTGGGAATGTTCTCCTGGACAGGGATCCCAGGAATTCTCAGGGCTCCTTCCCAAAATTCCCACTGAGAATGTTCCCCTGGACAGGGATCCCAGAAATTCTCAGGGCTCCTTCCCAAAATTCCCACCGGGAATGTTCCCCTGGACAGGGATCCCAGGAATTCTCAGGGCTCCTTCCCAATTTTTCACTCTGGGAATGTTCTGGAATCCTCGGGGCTCCTTCCCAAATTTCCACACTGGGAGAAAGGAAAGGATCCAAGGAATTCTCAGGACTTTTTCCTGAATTTCCGCCCCGGGAATGTTCTCCTGGACAGGGATCCAGGGAATCCTCAGGGCCCTTCCGGGTCCGGAAGGAGCTCCAGGAGAGCCCGGGAAGGATTTGGGATCAGTCAGGGAATGGCTTCCGCTTCCTTCCTGTGGGAATTTGGGAAGGAATTCCTGGCTGGGCTGGAATTCCACAGGGTTGGAACTTTGAAGATCCCAAAAATTCCGTAATTCCAGGATTTCCAACCGCTCCAATTGGAGGCAAAGCAGGGGAGAGGAGAAAAAAAATTCCAACATTCCCTGAGGATTCCAAAAATTCCAACATTCCCTGAGGGATCTCTGAGGGATTCCCAAGCTCCGAATTCCCAAAATTCCCAATTTTCCAGGCTGCTGGCATTCCCAGTTTTTATTCCAAGCTCCATTTGGAATTGGAAATTTGATTGGAATTTCAAATTGGAATTTTATTCCAATTCCATTTGGGAAGGAATTCCTGGCTGGGAGGGGCTGGGCTGGAATTCCCTGGAATTCCCTGAATCCCTGGAAGTGGCCACGGGTGGGATGGTGGGAATGGGATGGGATGGGATGGGAATGGGATGATCCCAAAATCCCAAACTGGGGAAATTGGGATTGGAAGAGGGATTGGGATTGGAATTGGAACTGGAACTGGAACTGGGATTGGAGCCGGGATTGGGATTGAGATTCAGATTGGGATTGGAATTGAGATTGGAACTGGGATTGGGATTGGAACTGGGATTGGGATTGGGATCGGGATTGGGACTGGGATTGGGATTGGAACTGCAATTGGGATTGGGATTGGGATCGGGATTGGGACTGGGATTGGGATTGGAACTGCAATTGGGATTGGGATTTGAATTTGGATTGGAAATGGGATTGGGATTTAAATTGGAACTGGGATTGGAGCTGGGATTGGGATTGAGATTCAGATTGGGATTGGAATTGGGATTGGAACTGGGATTGGGATTGGGAGTCAGATTCAGATTCAGATTGGAATTGGAATAGGAACTGGGATTGGGATCAGAGTTGGGATAGGGATTGAAATTGGGATTGGGATTGGGATTAGAAGAGGGATTGGGATTTGGATTGAGATTCAGATTGGGATTGGGTTTGGAACTGGGATTTGGATCGGAATTGGGATTGGGAGTGGAAATGGGATTGAGATTCGGATTGGGATTGAAATAGGAATTGGGATTAGAATTTAAATTGGAACTGGAATTAGGATTGGGATTGGAACTGGGATTGGGATTGGAACTGGGATTGGGATTGGGACTGGGATTGGGATTGGAGCTGGGATTGAGATTGGGACTGGGATTGGGATTGGAACTGGGATTGGGATTGGGACTGGGATTGGGATTGGGACTGGGATTGGGATTGGAGCTGGGATTGAGATTGGGACTGGGATTGGGATTGGAACTGGGATTGGGATTCAGATCAGAGATGGGATTGGGATTTGAGTTGGGATTGGAAATGGCACTGGGATTGAGATTCAGATTGGGATTGGAACTGGGATTCGACTGAGATTGGGATCAGAGTTGGGACTGGGATTGGTACTGGAACTAGGATTGGGATTGGAACTGGGATTGGGATTGGAATTGGGACTGGGATTGGGACCAGGATTGGAAGAGGGATTGGGATTTGGATTGAGATTCAGATTGGGATTGGGATCAGGATTGGGACTGGAACTGGAATTGGAACTGGGATCAGGATTGGGATTGGGAGTGGAAATGGAATTGGGATCGAGACTGGAACTGGGATTGGGATTGGATTTGGGATTGAAATAGGGATTGGAAATGGGATTGGGATTGGAATTGAAATTGGAATTGGGATTGGGATTGGGATTGGAATAGGAATTGGGATTGAAATTGAAATTGGAACTGGAATTGCGATTGGGATTGGAACTGGAACTGGGATTGGGATTGGAACTGGGATTGGGATTCAGATCGGAGATGGGATTGGGATTTGAATTGGGATTGAAAATGGCATTGGGATTGGGATTCATATTGGAATTGGAACTGGGATCAGGATTGGGATTGGGATCAGAGTTGGGATTGGGATCAGGACTGGGACTGGGATTGGGACCGGGATTGGGACCAGGATTGGGATTGGGATTGGGACCGGGATTGGGATTGGGATTGGGATTATTCCGTGGCTCTGTTGGATTTGGGATCCTTGATTATCCATCAGCTTTTCTGGGAAATTCCCGCTCCTCCCAATTCCCTTCTCCCGCCTCTGCTTTTCCTCCTCCAGCTGCCAAAGAACCTTGGGAAGGAATTTTCCCCATGGGAATGGGGAGGAGCCGGAATTCCCAAAAAATCCACCACTCCCCCTAAATCCCTGGAATTACCCCAAACCAGCTCGGAACAACCCCGGGATAGAAAAAAACCGGGATGAGCTCCAGAACCTCCCCCAAATTCCACCCTAAAGGATCCTGGGGAATTTGGGATCCCGCTTTTCCGAGCTCCTTGTGTTTTCCAGAGCTTTCCCGGAGCGGGAATTTTACAGCATTCCCGTGTATTTTTCCTCGGATTGGCTCAATGAATATTGGGATGCCGTGGGCGCCGACGATTTCCGCTTCGTCTACATGGGACCCAAGGGATCCTGGTAAGGCTCCGATCCCGGAAAATTCCCGCTTTTCCAGCCAGATATCCCAAAAAATTCCCGTTATCCCGGGGAGGGAAAAGGGAAAAACCCAAATTCTCCTCCAAAAACGATCCCAGGAATTGTGAAACTCGGAAGGCGCGGGGAGAATTCCGGAGTTTTCCAGGTGAAAATTCCAGCCCGGAGTTGGTTCTGGAATTGGGATTTGGGGGGGTTTTGATGGGAATTCTCGGTCCTTGAGGAATTTTTTGGGATAAATGAAAAAGGATGGAAAATGTTCTGTTATCAAGCCGGAATTCCAAGAGGAATTTTGGGATCGGGATGGATCCAGTGGCTTTTTAAGGACTCTGTAATCCAATCAAAAGAATCCAAACTCCATAATCCAATGGAAATTCCATGAGGAATTTTGGGATCAGTGTCCCTATAATGGCTTTAACAGCCCAAAATGCATAATCCAATGGAAATTCCATGAGGAATTTTGGGATTGGAATGGATCCAATGGCTTTTTAATAGCCCAAATTCCACAATCCAGCCAAAATTCCATGAGGAATTTCAGGATCAGGATGGATCCAGTGGCTTTAACAGCCCATAAACTCCATAATCCAATGGATTTTCCATGAGGAATTTTGGGATCAGTATCCCTATAAATGCCTCTTAATAGCCAAAAATCCATAATCCAATGGATTTTCCATGAGGAATTTTGGGATTGGGATGGATCCAGTGGCTTTAATAGCCCCAAACTCCACATTCCAACCGAAATTCCATGAGGAATTTGGGGATCAGTATCCTTAAAGGGACCTTTTAACAGCCCAAACTCCATAATCCAATGGATTTTCCATGAGGAATTTTGGGATCAGGGTCCCTTTAATGGCTTTGACAGCCCAATCTCCATAATCCAACGGATTTTCCATGAAGAATTTCGGGATTGGGATGGATCCAGTGGCTTTAACAGCCCCAAACTCCGCATTCCAACTGAAATTCCATGAGGAATTTTGGGATCAGGGTCTCTATAGCGACCAAACTCCACAATCCAATGGAAATTCCATGAGGAATTTTGGGATCAGTATCCTTAAAGGAACCTTTTAACAGCCCAAACTCCATAATCCAACGGATTTTCCATGAAGAATTTTGGGATTGGGATGGATCCAGTGGCTTCAACAGCCCAAACTCCAGATTCCAACTGAAATTCCATGAGGAATTTTGGGATCAATGTCCCTGTAATGGCTTTGACAGCCCAAACTCCACATTCCAACCGAAATTCCATGAGGAATTTGGGGATCAGTATCCTTAATGGGACCTTTTAACAACCCAAACTCCATAATCCAATGGAAATTGCTCGTGGAATTTTGGGATCGGGATGGATCCAGTGGCTTTAACAGCCCAAACTCCACATTCCAACCGAAATTCCATGAGAAATTTTGGGATCGGGATCCCTTTAATGGCTTTAACAGCCCAAACTCCACAATCCAACAGAAATTCCTCGCGGAATTTCAGGATCAACCCCTCAGTTTCTCAACCGCTCAAATCGGAATTTTTTGGGATCTCTTCCCTCTCCATCCCATTCCCGATTTTTCCCAGGACTCCGTTCCACGCCGACGTTTTCCGCTCCTACAGTTGGTCGGCCAACGTGTGCGGCCGGAAGCGCTGGCTGCTGTATCCGCCGGGAGAGGAGCGATTCCTCACGGATATCCACGGGAATCTCCCCTTCGACCTCACGGCTCCGGAATTCCGGGATCCGCGGATTTATCCGCGCTCCGGCCGCGCCCGAGCCCCTCTGGAGATCGTCCAGGAAGCCGGAGAGATCGTCTTCGTTCCCAGCGGGTGGCACCACCAGGTGCACAACCTGGTGAGGGAATTCCCGCCGGGAATCGGGAATTTGGGAATGGGAATTCCGGGTTTTTGGCGGATCCGCGGGGAAAAGGTGGAGCGGGAGGTTTTGGGATGGGTTTTTTCCCGGAGATTTTCCGTGTTTGGAAGGAGTTTGGGTGAGGATTGGAGAGCTCTGGGATGATCCTTAGGGTGCTTTTCCAGCCAAATAATTCCAAGAATTCCGTGCTATTCCAGGAATTCCATGGTTTTCCAGGAATTGGGGTGAGTGGGAGGAAAAAGAAGAGGAAATGTCGGAAATCCTTCCCAGGAAGGAGAAATTCCAGCTTGGAGCGCTCTGGGATGATCCTTAGGGTGCTTTTCCAGCCAAATAATTCCAGGAATTCCATGGTATTCCAGGAATTCCATGGTATTCCAGGAATTGGGAGGAAAAAGGAGAGGAAATGTTGGAAATCCTTCCCAGGAAGGAGAAATTCCAGTTTGGAGCACCCTGGAATATTGGGAATGGGATGATCCTTAAGGTCTTTTCCCAGCCAAACCATTCCAGGAATTCCTTGGCACGGAATTGGGGTGAGGGAGAGGAAAATCCCGGGAAAAAAAGAAGAGGAAAGGTTGGAAATCCTTCCCAGGAAGGAGAAATTCCAGCTTGGAGCACTCTGGGATGATCCTTAGGGTGCTTTTCCAGCCAAATAATTCCAGGAATTCCGTGCTATTCCAGGAATTCCATGGTTTTCCAGGAATTGGGAGGAAAAAAAGGAGGAAATGTTGGAAATCCTTCCCAAGAAGGAGGAATTCCAGCTTGGAGAGCTCTGGGATGATCCTTAGGATGCTTTTCCAGCCAAATAATTCCAGGAATTCCGTGCTATTCCAGGAATTCCATGGTTTTCCAGGAATTCCATGGTTTTCCAGGAATTGGGAGGAAAAAGGAGAGGAAATGTTGGAAATCCTTCCCAGGAAGGAGAAATTCCAGCTTGGAGCGCTCTGGGATGATCCTTAAGGTGCTTTTCCAGTCAAATAATTCCAGGAATTCCGTGGTTTTCCAGGAATTGGGAGGAAAAAAAAGAGGAAATGTTGGAAATCCTTCCCAGGAAGGAGAAATTCCAGCTTGGAGAGCTCTGGAATGATCCTTAGGGTGCTTTTCCAGCCAAATAATTCCAGGAATTCCATGGTATTCCAGGAATTCCATGGTTTTCCAGGAATTCCGTGGTATTCCAGGAATTGGGAGGAAAAAAAGGAGGAAATGTTGGAAATCTTTCCCAGGAAGGAGAAATTCCAGCTTGGAGAGCTCTGGGATGATCCTTAAGGTGCTTTTCCAGCCAAATAATTCCAGGAATTCCGTGGTATTCCAGGAATTCCATGGTTTTCCAGGAATTCCATGGTTTTCCAGGAATTGGGAGGAAAAAGAAGAGGAAATGTTGGAAATCCTTCCCAGGAAGGAGAAATTCCAGCTTGGAGCAGCCTGGAATAGCAGGAATTGTCCCTGCCCATGGATCCCTTCCATCCCAAATCTTTCTGGGATCATCCCATGGAATTCTGGGATGTTCAAAGCACCAAAATCTCCTCGGGCCACTGGAATTCCAGAGCGAATTCCATGGAAAAAGCCGCCTGCTTCCCATATTCCCGCTTTTTTTGGCGGGAAATTCCTCGGGAATGGGATCCTGGATGAGCCAGAGCCGGGGGGAGCTGAGAATCCCGGGAATTGGGATGGGATCGGGGCCAATTAAGGAAAAATTCCATGGAATTCCATGGAAAGGAGCAGCGCTGCCCTCTCCCCTCCCCCGCCTTCTCCCACCCCTGGGATTTTTTGGGAATTTGGGATCGTTTGGGTCGTTCCAAGACTTGGGAAAAGGAATTTCCCAGGATTTCAATGCCAGGGAATCCTTTCCCTTCTCAAGAACTGGAATTTCGGAGGAGAAAATTCCTTTTTATTATCCCTAATGAATTAATTAGTGATTAATCATTAATTATCCAGGGGTTTTTCCCTAATTTTTGGGGGAATCAGGGACATTTGGGATTTCTAAGGAAGGAATTTCCCAGGATTTTGATTCCTTTCCCTTCTCAAGAACAGAAACTTTGGAGTGACATTTCCATATTATGATCCCTAAAAAATCAATTAGCGATTAATCATTAATTATCTGTGGATTTTCCCTAATTTTTTTGGGAATCAGGGAATCAGGGAGTCAGGGAATTTGGGAATCAGGGTTCCTGAAGAAGGAATTTCCCAGGATTTTGATACCAGGGAATCCTTTCCCTTCTCAAGAACAGAAATTTTGGATCAACAATTCCATCTCATCATCCCTAATAAATTAATTAGCGATTAATCATTAATTATCCATGGGTTTTTCCAAATTTTTTTGGGAATTGAGGAATCAGGGAATTTGGGAATCAGGGTTCCTAAAGAAGGAATTTCCCAGGATTTTGATACCGGGGAATCCTTTCCCTTCTCAAGAACAGGAATTTTGGATTGACAATTCCATCTCATCATCCCTAATTAATTAATTAGTGATTAGTCGCTAATTATCTGCGGGTTATCCCAATTTTTGGGGGGAATCAGGGACATTTTGGGTTCCTAAAGAAGGAATTTCCCAGGATTTTGATTCCTTTCCCTTCTCAACAGGAGAAATTTTGGAGCGACAATTCCATATTATCATTTCTAATAAACCAATTAGTGATTAATCATTAATTATCTGTGGATTAGCCCAAATTTTGGGGGGGTAATTTAGGGACATTTTGGGATTTCTAAAGAAGGAATTTCCCAGGATTTTGATTCCTTTCCCTTCTCAAGAACAGAAACTTTGGAGTGACATTTCCATATTATGATCCCTAAAAAATCAATTAGCGATTAATCATTAATTATCTGTGGATTTTCCCTAATTTTTTTGGGAATCAGGGAATCAGGGAATTTGGGAATCAGGGTTCCTGAAGAAGGAATTTCCCAGGATTTTGATACCGGGGAATCCTTTCCCTTCTCAAGGACAGGAATTTCAGAGCAGAAAATTCCATCTCATCACCCCTAATAAACCAATTAGTGATTAATCATTAATTATCTGTGGGTTTTCCCTAATTTAATTGGGAATCAGGGAGTCAGGGAGTGAATTTGGGAATCAGGGTTCCTCAAGAAGGAATTTCCCGGGATTTTGATTCCTTTCCCTTCTCAAGAACAGAAATTTCGGAGCAACAATTCCATTTTATAATCCCTAATTAATTAATTAATGACTAATCATTAATTACCCGGTGTTTCCCGGCAGGACGACACCATCTCCATCAACCAGAACTGGCTGAACATTTGGCAGCATTTTGGGAATCGGGGACGTTTTGGGTTGCTCAGGAACGGGAATTTCGGATCCACAATTCCATTTTATAATCCCTAATAAATCAATTAGCGATTAATTAGCGATTAATTAGCGATTAATTACCCGTTGTTTCCTGGCAGGAGGACACCATCTCCATCAACCACAACTGGCTGAACATTTGGCAGCATTTTGGGAATCGGGGACGTTTTGGGTTGCTCAGGAACGGGAATTTCGGATCCACAATTCCATCTCATCACCCCTAATAAATTAATTAGTGACTAATCATTAATTATCTGTGGGTTTTTCCAAATTTAATTGGGAATCAGGGAGTCAGGGAATGAATTTGGGAATCAGGGTTCCTAAAGAAGGAATTTCCCAGGATTTCGATTCCTTTCCCTTCTCAAGAACAGAAATTTCGGAGCAACAATTCCATCTCATCACCCCTAATTAATTAGTGTCTAATCATTAATTATCTGTGGATTATCCCAACTTTTTTGGGGGGATTTCGGGACATTTTGGGATTTCTAAGGAAGGAATTTCCCAGGATTTTGATTCCTTTCCCATCTCAACAAGAAAAATTTTAGAGCGACAATTCCATCTCATCACCCCTAATTAATTAATTAGTGACTAATCATTAATTACCCGGTGTTTCCCGTGCAGGATGACACCATCTCCATCAACCACAACTGGCTGAACATTTGGCAGCATTTTGGGAATCGGGGACGTTTTGGGTTGCTCAGGAACAGGAATTTCGGATCCACAATTCCATCTCATCACCCCTAATAAATTAATTAGCGATTAATCATTAATTATCTGTGGGTTTTTCCAAATTTTTTTGGGAATTGAGGAATCAGGGAATTTGGGAATCAGGGTTCCTAAAGAAGGAATTTCCCAGGATTTTGATACCGGGGAATCCTTTCCCTTCTCAAGAACAGGAATTTTGGATCCACAATTCCATCTCATCATCCCTAATTAATTAATTAGTGATTAGTCACTAATTATCCATGGGTTTTCCCAATTTTTTTTGGTAATTAGGGACATTTTGGGGTTCCTAAAGAAGGAATTTCCCAGGATTTTGATTCCTTTCCCTTCTCAACAGGAGAAATTTTGGAGCGACAATTCCATATTATCATTTCTAATAAACCAATTAGTGATTAATCATTAATTATCTGTGGATTAGCCCAAATTTTTGGGGGGTAATTTAGGGACATTTTGGGATTTCTAAAGAAGGAATTTCCCAGGATTTTGATTCCTTTCCCTTCTCAAGAACAGAAATTTCATAGCAACAATTCCATATTATGATCCCTAATAAATTAATTAATGACTAATGATTAATTACCCGGTGTTTCCCAGCAGGAGGGCACCATCTCCATCAACCACAACTGGCTGAACATTTGGCAGCATTTTGGGAATCGGGGACGTTTTGGGTTGCTCAGGAACGGGAATTTCGGATCCACAATTCCATTTTATAATCCCTAATAAATTAATTAGCGATTAATCATTAATTATCCGTGGGTTATCCCAATTTTTTTTGGTAATTAGGGACATTTTGGGGTTCCTAAAGAAGAAATTTCCCAGGATTTTGATTCCTTTCCCTTCTCAAGAACAGAAATTTCAGAGCAGCAGAAATTTCTCAACAACTGAAATTTTGGTTTGACAATTCCATCTCATCACCCCTAATAAATTAATTACTGAGTAATCATTAATTATCCATGGGTTTTCCCAAATTTTTTTGGGAATCAGGGACCTTTTGGGGTTTCTAAAGAAGGAATTTCCCAGGATGCCAGGGAATCCCTTCCCTTCCCAGGAACAGAAATTTCTGATCCACAATTCCATCTCATCACCCCTAATTAATTAATTAGTGATTAATTAATCATTAATTACCCGGTGTTTCCCAGCAGGATGACACCATCTCCATCAACCACATCTGGCTGAACATTTGGCAGCATTTTGGGAATCGGGGACGTTTTGGGTTGCTCAGGAACGGGAATTTTGTATCCACAATTCCATCTCATCACCCCTAATCAATTAATTAGCGATTAATCATTAATTATCTGTGGGTTTTCCCTCATTTAATTGGGAGTCAGGGAATGAATTTGGGAATCAGGGTTCCTCAAGAAGGAATTTCCCAGGATTTCTATGCCAGGGAATCCTTTCCGTTCTCAAGAACAGGAATTTCATAGTAAATTCCATCTTATCATTCCTAATTAATTAGTGATTAATCATTAATTATCTGTGGGTTTTCCCTAATTTTTTGGGAGAATCAGGGACATTTTGAGGTTTCTAAATAAGGAATTTCCCAGGATTTTGATTCCTTTCCCATCTCAAGAACAGGAACTTAAGAGCGACAATTCCATCTCATCACCCCTAATTAATTAATTAGTGACTAATCACTAATTATCCATGGGTTATCCCAATTTTTGGGGGGAATCAGGGACATTTTGGGGTTCCTAAATAAGGAATTTCCCAGGATTTTGATTCCTTTCCCTTCTCAAGAACAGGAATTTCAGAGCAGCAGAAATTTCTCAACGACAGAAATTTTGGTTTGACAATTCCATCTCATCACCCCTAATAAACCAATTAGTGATTAATCATTAATTATCAATGGATTATCCAAATTTCTGGGGGGGAATCAGGGAATTTGGGAATCAGGGTTCCTAAAGAAGGAATTTCCCAGGATTTTGATTCCTTTCCCTTCTCAAGAACAGAAATTTCGGATCCACAATTCCATCTCATCACCCCTAATAAATTAATTAGTGACTAATCATTAATTAATTGTGGGTTTTTCCAAATTTTTTTGGGAATCAGGGAGTCAGGGAGTGAATTTGGGAATCAGGGTTCCTAAAGAAGGAATTTCCCAGGATTTTGATACCGGGGAATCCTTTCCCTTCTCAAGGACAGGAATTTCAGAGCAGAAAATTCCATCTCATCACCCCTAATAAACCAATTAGTGATTGATCATTAATTAATTGTGGGTTTTCCCTAATTTAATTGGGAATCAGGGAGTCAGGGAGTGAATTTGGGAATCAGGGTTCCTAAAGAAGGAATTTCCCAGGATTTTGATTCCTTTCCCTTCTCAAGAACAGGAATTTCGGAGCAACAATTCCATCTCATCACCCCTAATTAATTAATTAGCGATTAATCGTTAATTATCCGTGGGTTTTTCCAAATTTTTTTGGGAATTGAGGAATCAGGGAATTTGGGAATCAGGGTTCCTAAAGAAGGAATTTCCCAGGATTTTGATACCGGGGAATCCTTTCCCTTCTCAAGAACAGAAATTTCAGAGCCACAATTCCATCTCATCATCCCTAATAAATTAATTAGTGACTAATCATTAATTATCTATCAATTATCCCAAATTTTGGGGGGGATTTAGGGACATTTTGGGGTTCCTAAAGAAGGAATTTCCCAGGATTTTGATTCCTTCTCAAGAACAGAAATTTCGGAGCGACAGTTCCATCTCATCACCCCTAATAAATTAATTAGCGATTAATTAATCATTAATTACCCGATGTTTCCCGGCAGGATGACACCATCTCCATCAACCACAACTGGCTGAACATTTGGCAGCATTTTGGGAATCGGGGACGTTTTGGGTTGCTCAGGAACGGGAATTTCGGATCCACAATTCCATCTTATCACCCCTAATAAATTAATTAGTGATTAGTCACTAATTATCCGTGGGTTTTCCCTGATTTAATTGGGAATCAGGGAGTCAGGGAGTGAATTTGGGAATCAGGGTTCCTAAAGAAGGAATTTCCCAGGATTTTGATACCAGGGAATCCTTTCCCTTCTCAAGAACAGAAATTTTGGATCCACAATTCCATCTCATCATCCCTAATTAATTAATTAGTGATTAGTCGCTAATTATCCGTGGGTTTTCCCAATTTTTTTTGGTAATTAGGGACATTTTGGGGTTCCTAAAGAAGAAATTTCCCAGGATTTTGATTCCTTTCCCTTCTCAAGAACAGAAATTTCAGAGCAGCAGAAATTTCTCAACAACTGAAATTTTGGTTTGACAATTCCATCTCATCACCCCTAATAAATTAATTACTGAGTAATCATTAATTATCCATGGGTTTTCCCAAATTTTTTTGGGAATCAGGGACCTTTTGGGGTTTCTAAAGAAGGAATTTCCCAGGATGCCAGGGAATCCCTTCCCTTCCCAGGAACAGAAATTTCTGATCCACAATTCCATCTCATCACCCCTAATTAATTAATTAGTGATTAATTAATCATTAATTACCCGGTGTTTCCCAGCAGGATGACACCATCTCCATCAACCACATCTGGCTGAACATTTGGCAGCATTTTGGGAATCGGGGACGTTTTGGGTTGCTCAGGAACGGGAATTTTGTATCCACAATTCCATCTCATCACCCCTAATCAATTAATTAGCGATTAATCATTAATTATCTGTGGGTTTTCCCTCATTTAATTGGGAGTCAGGGAATGAATTTGGGAATCAGGGTTCCTCAAGAAGGAATTTCCCAGGATTTCTATGCCAGGGAATCCTTTCCGTTCTCAAGAACAGGAATTTCATAGTAAATTCCATCTTATCATTCCTAATTAATTAGTGATTAATCATTAATTATCTGTGGGTTTTCCCTAATTTTTTGGGAGAATCAGGGACATTTTGAGGTTTCTAAATAAGGAATTTCCCAGGATTTTGATTCCTTTCCCATCTCAAGAACAGGAACTTAAGAGCGACAATTCCATCTCATCACCCCTAATTAATTAATTAGTGACTAATCACTAATTATCCATGGGTTATCCCAATTTTTGGGGGGAATCAGGGACATTTTGGGGTTCCTAAATAAGGAATTTCCCAGGATTTTGATTCCTTTCCCTTCTCAAGAACAGGAATTTCAGAGCAGCAGAAATTTCTCAACGACAGAAATTTTGGTTTGACAATTCCATCTCATCACCCCTAATAAACCAATTAGTGATTAATCATTAATTATCAATGGATTATCCAAATTTCTGGGGGGGAATCAGGGAATTTGGGAATCAGGGTTCCTAAAGAAGGAATTTCCCAGGATTTTGATTCCTTTCCCTTCTCAAGAACAGAAATTTCGGATCCACAATTCCATCTCATCACCCCTAATAAATTAATTAGTGACTAATCATTAATTAATTGTGGGTTTTTCCAAATTTTTTTGGGAATCAGGGAGTCAGGGAGTGAATTTGGGAATCAGGGTTCCTAAAGAAGGAATTTCCCAGGATTTTGATACCGGGGAATCCTTTCCCTTCTCAAGGACAGGAATTTCAGAGCAGAAAATTCCATCTCATCACCCCTAATAAACCAATTAGTGATTGATCATTAATTAATTGTGGGTTTTCCCTAATTTAATTGGGAATCAGGGAGTCAGGGAGTGAATTTGGGAATCAGGGTTCCTAAAGAAGGAATTTCCCAGGATTTTGATTCCTTTCCCTTCTCAAGAACAGGAATTTCGGAGCAACAATTCCATCTCATCACCCCTAATTAATTAATTAGCGATTAATCGTTAATTATCCGTGGGTTTTTCCAAATTTTTTTGGGAATTGAGGAATCAGGGAATTTGGGAATCAGGGTTCCTAAAGAAGGAATTTCCCAGGATTTTGATACCGGGGAATCCTTTCCCTTCTCAAGAACAGAAATTTCAGAGCCACAATTCCATCTCATCATCCCTAATAAATTAATTAGTGACTAATCATTAATTATCTATCAATTATCCCAAATTTTGGGGGGGATTTAGGGACATTTTGGGGTTCCTAAAGAAGGAATTTCCCAGGATTTTGATTCCTTCTCAAGAACAGAAATTTCGGAGCGACAGTTCCATCTCATCACCCCTAATAAATTAATTAGCGATTAATTAATCATTAATTACCCGATGTTTCCCGGCAGGATGACACCATCTCCATCAACCACAACTGGCTGAACATTTGGCAGCATTTTGGGAATCGGGGACGTTTTGGGTTGCTCAGGAACGGGAATTTCGGATCCACAATTCCATCTTATCACCCCTAATAAATTAATTAGTGATTAGTCACTAATTATCCGTGGGTTTTCCCTGATTTAATTGGGAATCAGGGAGTCAGGGAGTGAATTTGGGAATCAGGGTTCCTAAAGAAGGAATTTCCCAGGATTTTGATACCAGGGAATCCTTTCCCTTCTCAAGAACAGAAATTTTGGATCCACAATTCCATCTCATCATCCCTAATTAATTAATTAGTGATTAGTCGCTAATTATCCGTGGGTTTTCCCAATTTTTTTTGGTAATTAGGGACATTTTGGGGTTCCTAAAGAAGAAATTTCCCAGGATTTTGATTCCTTTCCCTTCTCAAGAACAGAAATTTCAGAGCAGCAGAAATTTCTCAACAACTGAAATTTCAGAGCGACAATTCCATCTCATCACCCCTAATAAATTAATTACTGAGTAATCATTAATTATCCATGGGTTTTCCCTAATTTTTTTGGGAATCAGGGACATTTTGGGGTTCCTAAAGAGGAAATTTCCCAGGATTTTGATTCCTTCTCAAGAACAGAAATTTCGGAGCGACAGTTCCATCTCATCACCCCTAATTAATTAATTAGCGATTAATTAGCGATTAATTAGCGATTAATTACCCGGTGTTTCCTGGCAGGAGGACACCATCTCCATCAACCACAACTGGCTGAACATTTGGCAGCATTTTGGGAATCGGGGACGTTTTGGGTTGCTCAGGAACGGGAATTTCGGATCCACAATTCCATCTCATCACCCCTAATAAATTAATTAGCGATTAATCATTAATTATCTGTGGGTTTTTCCAAATTTAATTGGGAATCAGGGAGTCAGGGAATGAATTTGGGAATCAGGGTTCCTAAAGAAGGAATTTCCCAGGATTTCGATTCCTTTCCCTTCTCAAGAACAGAAATTTCGGAGCAACAATTCCATCTCATCACCCCTAATTAATTAGTGTCTAATCATTAATTATCTGTGGATTATCCCAACTTTTTTGGGGGGATTTCGGGACATTTTGGGATTTCTAAGGAAGGAATTTCCCAGGATTTTGATTCCTTTCCCATCTCAACAAGAAAAATTTTAGAGCGACAATTCCATCTCATCACCCCTAATTAATTAATTAGTGACTAATCATTAATTACCCGATGTTTCCTGTGC
This sequence comes from Poecile montanus, assembly GCA_038429875.1. Taxonomy (NCBI): domain Eukaryota; kingdom Metazoa; phylum Chordata; class Aves; order Passeriformes; family Paridae; genus Poecile; species Poecile montanus. The sequence continues at coordinate 2,410,597 of CM076503.1, read as the reverse complement.
AGGAGGACACCATCTCCATCAACCACAACTGGCTGAACATTTGGCAGCATTTTGGGAATCGGGGACGTTTTGGGTTGCTCAGGAACGGGAATTTTGGCGCCACAATTCCATTTTATAATCCCTAATAAATCAATTAGCGATTAATTAGCGATTAATTAGCGATTAATTACCCGTTGTTTCCCGGCAGGAGGACACCATCTCCATCAACCACAACTGGCTGAACGGCTGCAGCGTGGGGAGGATGTGGCGTTTCCTGCGGGAGGAGCTGGGGGCCGTGCGCCGGGAGCTGAGCCGCTGGCACGGCCCCGACCGCCACGACCCCCTCCAGTGCCAGGTGCGGAATATTCCGGAATTCCGGGAATTCTGGGAATTCTCCCGGCCGGAATTTTCCCTCTTTTGAAGGAAGGAGGAGTGGAGTTTTGGTTTTTTGTTTTATTTTGGTTTTATTTTTGGTTTTATTTTTGTTTTGTTTTTGTTTTGGCGGGAAATGTTCCCGATAAAAATTCGGGGAATTGGTTGGGAAAGTGGGAAATTTTGGGATGGGGAAAAGTGGGAATGTGCAGCTGGAGAAGGGAAAATTCCAGGGAGAAATCACAGAGATCCTTCTGGAGATTAAAAAAAGCTTTTTTGCACAAAATCCCGGAATTCTGACCCAAAAACCTGGAATTCTGACCCTAAATCCTGGAATTCCCACCCAAAGTCCTGGAATTCTGACCCTAAATCTAGGAATTCTGACCCAAAATCCTGGAATTCCCACCCAAAATCCCGGAATTCCCACCCAAAATCCCGGAATTCCCACCCAAAATCCTGGAATTCCCACCCAAAATCCCAGAATTCCCACCCAAAATTCCAGAATTCCCACCCAAAATCCCGGAATTGCCACCCAAAATCCCAGAATTCCCACCCAGAATCCCGGAATTCTGACCCAAAATCTGGGAATTCCCACCCAAAATCCCAGAATTCCCACCCAAAATCCCAGAATTCCCACCCAAAATCCCAGAATTCCCACCCAAAATCTGGGAATTCCCACCCAAAATCCCGGAATTCCCACCCAAAATTCCAGAATTCCCACCCAAAATCCCGGAATTCCCACAGTTAATTCCGGAATTCCCACCCAAAACCTGGGAGTTCCCTCCCAGAATCCCAGAATTGCCACCCAAAATCCCGGAATTCCCTCCCAGAATCCCGGAATTCTGACCCAAAATCCCAGAATTCCCACCCAAAATTCCAGAATTCCCACCCAAAATTCCAGAATTCCCACCCAAAATCCTGGAATTCCCACCCAAAATTCTGACCCAAAATCCCGGAATTCCCACCCAAAATCCCGGAATTCCCACCCAGAATCCCGGAATTCTGACCCAAAATCCCAGAATTCCCACCCAGAATCCCGGAATTCTGACCCATAATCTGGGAATTCCCACCCAAAATCCCAGAATTCCCACCCCAAATCCCGGAATTCCCACCCAAAATCCCGGAATTCCCACCCAAAATCTGGGAATTCCCACCCAAAATCCTTGAATTCTGACCCAAAATCTGGGAATTCTGACCCAAAATCCTTGAATTCTGACCCAAAATCCCGGAATTCCCACCCAAAATCCCGGAATTGCCACCCAAAATTCCAGAATTCCCACCCAAAATCTGGGAATTCCCAGAGTTAATTCCGGAATTCCCACCCAGAACCCGGGAGTTCCCTCCCAGAATCCCAGAATTCCAACCTAAAATCCCAGAATTGCCACCCAAAATCCCAGAATTCCCACCCAGAATCCCGGAATTCTGACCCAAAATCTGGGAATTCCCACCCAAAATCCCGGAATTCCCACCCAGAATCCCGGAATTGCCACCCAAAATCCCAGAATTCCCACCCAGAATCCCGGAATTCTGACCCAAAATCTGGGAATTCCCACCCAAAATCCTGGAATTCCCTCCCAGAATCCCAGAATTCCAACCTAAAATCCCAGAATTCCGATCCAAAATCCCGGAATTCCCTCCCAGAATCCCAGAATTCCCACCCAAAATCCCCAAATTCTGACCCAAAGTCTGGGAATCCTGACCCAAAATCCCGGAATTGCCACCAAATTCTATTTCAATTATTTTATAATATTAGAATTATATATAATTACCACATTATTAATGCAGCATTGCTATTTTATTAATATTATTACTAATAATTATTGATAATTAAGAAGAAATATCAATTGCTAATCCTTATTATTAATTGTTGATAATTAATTGACATGTGATTATATACATTTATTTCTATTAATTTACAGGAATTCTAAATATTATTAGTAATTACATTCACAAATAATAATATTAATAATAGATATTAGTAGTAATTATTAGCAATAATGGCTAATAAATATTAATTGATGTGTGATTTATATACATTTATTTCTATTAATTTGCAAAAATAAATAAAATTATTATTAATAATAGTAATATTAGATAACTGATACTACTAATAAAAATATTAATAGTTATCAATTTTCATTAATAATAAGTATTAATTAATATATTATTTATATCCATTTGTTTATATTAATTCACAGAAATTGTGGTTATTATTATATAATTATTGTCATTATCGTTATTATCATTATTATTATCACTATTATCACTATTATTACTAATAAATTGATTAATATAATATAATATAATATAATATAATATAATATAATATAATATAATATAATATAATATAGTATAATATAATATAATATAATAAAATATAATAATAATAATATAATATAATATAATATAATATAATATAATATAATATAATATAATATAATAATAATATAATATAATAATAATATAATATAATATAATATAATATAATATAATATAATATAATATAATATAATATAATATAATATAATATAATGTAATATAATGTAATATAATGTAAAATAATATAATATATTATAATATAATATAATGATATAGCAATAATAATATAGTAATAATAATATTAGCATAATAATATCAATATTATCATGTTAATATATTAATAATAATTAATATTAATGATAGTATGATACTATCTTATATAATAATAATAGTAATAATAAGAGTAATAGTAATAATGGTAATAATAGTAATAATGGCAATAGTAATAATAGTAAAAATGCTATTAATGCTATTAATAATATTAATATTATTATTTAAATAATAATATTAATATTAATTATTAATAGAATAAATATAATTATATAATGGTAATGATGATATGATGATGATATGATGATGATGATAATAATAATAATAATAATAATAATAATAGTAGTAGTAATAATAATAATAGTAATAATAATAGTAATAATAATAATAATAATAATAGTAATAATAATAATAATAATAATAGTAATAATAATAATAATAATAATAATAATAATAATAATAATAATAATAATAATAATAATTTAATTTAACCCAATTCTCCCCCATTCCAGCCGGGATTTTCCCCTCTCTCATTCCCAATCCCTTTTCCCTTTTTTCCAGCTGCTGCTGAAATCCTGCACCGGCATCGACTTCCCGGAATTCTACAACTTCCTGCGGCTGCTGGCCGAGAGGCGCCTGGCGCTGCTGGAAAACCGGGAATGCTCATCCCGGGAAAATTCCCCCGGATCCGCAGCCGGCCTGGGAACGCCCCAGAATTCCCAAAGTTCTGTTCCCAGCCTGAATTCCCAAAGTTCTGTTCCCATTTTGGGAATTACCCAGAATTCCCAAGGATCCGTTCCCACATTGGAAACTCCCCAGAATTCCCAAAATTCTGTTCCCACCCTGGGAATTACCCAGAATTCCCAAGGATTTCTTCCTGACCTGGAAACTCCACAGAATCCCCAAGAATCCATTCCCAGCCTGGAAACTCCCCAGAATTCCCAAAGTTCTGTTTCCAGCCAGAATTCCCAAAGTTCTGTTCCCAGCCTGGAAACTCCACAGAATTCCCAAAATTCTGTTCCCAGCCTGAATTCCCGCGGCTCCGTTCCCACGTTGGGAACTCCCCAGAATTCCCAAAATTCTGTTCCTGCCTTGGAAACTCCACAGAATTCCCAAGAATCTGTTCCCAGCCTGAATTCCCACGGATCCGTTCCCACTTTGGGAACTCCCCAGAATTCCCGAAAATCCGTTCCCAGCCTGAATTCCCAAAGTTCTGTTCCCACCCTGGAAACTCCCCAGAACTCCCCAGAATCCATTCCCACCTTGGAAACTCCACAGAATTCCCAAGAATCTGTTCCCACGTTGGAAACTCCACAGAATTCCCAAAATTCTGTTCCCAGCCTGGAAACGCTGCAGAATTCCCAAAATTCTGTATCTGGCCTGGAAATTCCACAGAATTCCCGAGGATCCATTCCCACGTTGGAAACTCCACAGAATTCCCAAAATTCTGTTCCCAGCCTGGAAACGCTGCAGAATTCCCAAAATTCTGTATCTGGCCTGGAAATTCCCCAGAATTCCCAAAGTTCTGTTCCCAGCCTGAATTCCCAAAGTTCTGTTCCCAACCTGGAAACTCCCCAGAATTCCCAAGAATCTGTTCCCAGCCTGGGAATTACCCAGAATTCCCAAGGATCCGTTCCCGCGTTGGAAACTCCCCAGAATTCCCAAGAATCTGTTCCCACATTGGAAACTCCACAGAATTCCCAAAATTCTGTTCCCAGCCTGGAAATTCCCCAGAATTCCCAAAATTCTGTTCCTGCCTTGGAAACTCCACAGAATTCCCAAAGTTCTGTTTCCAGCCAGAATTCCCAAAGTTCTGTTCCCAGCCAGAATTCCCAAAGTTCTGTTCCCATCCTGAATTCCCAAAGTTCTGTTCCCAGCCGGAATTCCCGCGGCTCCGTTCCGGCGTTGGGAATTCCAGCTGCCGTGTTTGACCTGCAGCGTTTGGCCGCGGTGCTTCGCTCCTTCATCACCAACCCGGAATTCCAGCGGCTCCCGGCCCCTTCTCCGCCCCCTCCGGAGCTGCTCCGGAGGCTGGAAAAGGCCTTGGACACCGCCCTGCTGGGAATTCCCCATTCCCGAGATTCCCGAGATTCCCGAGATTCCCAATTCCCGGAGGAATTCCGGAAAATCCGTCCCAGCTGAAGGAAAATCCTGGAATTTTTACGGGTTCTGAAAAAAATTCCCTCATTTAATGTTGGAATGATGGGAATTCCGTGACTTTTCCAGGTGCAGCTGATGAATTCCATGGAATTCCATGAAATTTGTGGAATTTAATGGAATTCTTGTTGAATTTAGTGGAATTTCATGGAATTTTGTGGAATTTCATGGAATTCTTGTTGGAGCTGGAGCTGGAAGCAGCGATGGACACGGCCCTGCTGGGAATTCCCAATTTTCCCGCCTTTATTCCAAAGATTTGGAGCTTTAATCCAACGGAAATTCGGGAATGAGGGAGAAATTCCCAGAGTTCGGAGGAATTTGGGAAAACCCATCCAAGCTGAAGGAAAATCCCGGGTTTTTTACGGATTCTGAAAAAAATTCCCTCATTTAATGTTGGAATGACGGGAATTCCGTGACTTTTCCGGGAGCAGCTGATGAATTCCGTGGAATTCCATGGAATTTGTGGAATTTTATGGAATTTGTGGAATTTCATGGAATTCTTGTTGAATTTAGTGGAATTTAGTGGAATTTGTGGAATTTTGTGGAATTTGTGGAATTCCATGGAATTCTTGTTGAAGCCAGAGCTGGAAGCAGCGATGGACACGGGAATTCCCGATTTTCCCACCTTTATTCCAAAGATTTGGAGCTTTAATCCAACAAAAATTCGGGAATGAGGGAGAAATTCCTAGAGTTTGGAGGAATTCGGGAAAAGCCGTCCCAGCTGAAGGAAAATCCCGGATTTTTTTACGGATTCTGAAAAAAATTCCCTCATTTAATGTTGGAATAACGGGAATTCCATGACTTTTCCAGGTGCAGCTGATGAATTCCGTGGAATTCCATGAAATTTGTGGAATTTCATGGAATTTCATGGAATTTCATGGAATTCTTGTTGAATTTAGTGGAATTTTGTGGAATTTGTGGAATTTCATGGAATTTTGTGGAATTTCACGGAATTTGTGGAATTCCATGGAATTCCTGTTGGAGCCAGAGCTGGAAGCAGCGATGGACACGGCCCTGCTGGGAATTCCCGATTTTCCCGCCTTTATTCCAAAGATTTGGAGCTTTAATCCAACAAAAATATGGGAATGAGGGAGAAATTCCCAGAGTTTAGAGGAATTTGGGAAAAGCCGTCCCAGCTGAAGGAAAATCCCGGATTTTTTTACGGATTCTGAAAAAAATTCCCTCATTTAATGTTGGAATAACGGGAATTCCATGACTTTTCCAGGTGCAGCTGATGAATTCCGTGGAATTCCATGAAATTTGTGGAATTTAATGGAATTCTTGTTGAATTTAGTGGAATTTCATGGAATTTTGTGGAATTTCATGGAATTCTTGTTGGAGCTGGAGCTGGAAGCAGTGATGGACACGGCCCTGCTGGGAATTCCCAATTTTTCCGCCTTTATTCCAAAGGATTTGGAGCTTTAATCCAATGGAAATTCAGGAATGAGGGAGAAATTCCCAGAGTTCAGAGGAATTTGGGAAAACCCATCCAAGCTGAAGGAAAATCCCAGGTTTTTTTATGGATTCTGAAAAAAATTCCCTCATTTAATGTTGGAATGACGGGAATTCCGCGCCTTTTCCGGGAGCAGCTCAGGAATTCTGTGGAATTCCATGGAATTTGTGGAATTTAATGGAATTCTTGTTGAATTTAGTGGAATTTCATGGAATTTGTGGAATTTTGTGGAATTCCATGGAATTTGTGGAATTTCGTGGAATTCTTGTTGAATTTAGTGGAATTTTGTGGAATTTCATTGAATTTGTGGAATTTCATGGAATTCCTGTTGAAGCCAGAGCTGGAAGCAGCGATGGACACGGCCCTGCTGGGAATTCCCAATTTTTCCGCCTTTATTCCAAAGATTTGGAGCTTTAATCCAACAAAAATTCGGGAATGAGGGAGAAATTCCCAGAGTTTGGAGGAATTCGGGAAAAGCCGTCCCAGCTGAAGGAAAATCCCGGATTTTTTTACGGATTCTGAAAAAAATTCCCTCCTCTGGTGTTGGAATGACGGGAATTCCGCGCCTTTTCCAGGTGCAGCTGAGGAATTCTGTGGAATTCCATGGAATTTAATGGAATTCTTGTTGAATTTAGTGGAATTTCATGGAATTTTGTGGAATTTAATGGAATTCTTGTTGAATTTAGTGGAATTTCATGGAATTCTTGTTGAATTTAGTGGAATTTCAGAATTTTGTGGAATTTTGTGGAATTTCATTGAATTTGTGGAATTCCATGGAATTCCTGTTGAAGCCAGAGCTGGAAGCAGCGATGGACACGGGAATTCCCGATTTTCCCACCTTTATTCCAAAGGATTTGGAGCTTTAATCCAACGGAAATTCAGGAATGAGGGAGAAATTCCCAGAGTTCGGAGGAATTCGGGAAAATCCGTCCAAGCTGAAGGAAAATCCTGGAATTTTTACGGATTCTGAGCCTCACTCAGGGAAAAAATTCCCTGTGGATCAAACCTGGAAGAGGAAAACCGGGAATTCCTGAGCTCTCCCAGCTCCAGCTTTTCCAGCTTTTTTTTTTGGGAATTCCTGCTGAATTCCATGGAATTCCCTGGAAGCCGGAGCTGGATTTGGCTCTCCCAAAGGTAAATTCCATGAAATTGAGAATTTTTTCCATGAAAATTCCATTGGGGATCGATTCCATGAAAAACTCGGAGCCGAATCTGGCTGGAATCATCCTGAGAAAAAATGGGAATGGGAAAGTTGGGAATTCCCACCTGGAATTCCATCGGATTTTCCCAGGGGAGCTTCCCCTTCCTGATTTTCCTTGGAAAAATCAAAAAGCTGGAAGCACAAAAGGCTGGAGCTAAAAAAACTTGGAATTTTGGGAATTTTAGGAAGCAGAACCAGGAATCCACCTCGTTTTCCAGAGAATTCCGTGGATTTTTTATCCAGTTTTCCAATGGGGAATTTGAGGTTTTTATTCCCAAGAAATCTCGAGGTGTTTAATGGAGAAAATTCCCGGATTTCTGGAAAGAATTCCAAAGGAAAATTGGGAATAAGGAGCACACGGAGCCTGGAATTTCTTCGGAATTCCCAGTTTTATTTAAATAAAAATTCCTGGTGAAATTCCCGTGGGATTCTCGGGTTTGTTTTGGTGATTCCGGGGTTTTTTATGGAAGTTGGGAAAATGGGAGGGAAAACTGGGGGAGGTTGTTTTTCCAGGAAAAATTCCTGTGGAAAATGACAAAAATTCTGGGAAAAATGAAAAAATTTCTTGGGAAAAATAAAAATAAAAAAATCCTGGGAAAAATGAAAAAATTCTGGGAAAAATTTAAAAAATTCAGGAAAAATTAAAAATTCCTGGGAAAAATGAAAAAATTTCTTGGGAAAAATAAAAAAAAAATCCTGGGAAAAATGAAAAAATTTCTTGGGAAAAATAAAAATAAAAAAATCCTGGGAAAAATGAAAAAATTCTGGGAAAAATTTAAAAAATTCAGGAAAAATTAAAAATTCCTGGGAAAAATGAAAAAATTTCTTGGGAAAAATAAAAAAAAAATCCTGGGAAAAATGACAAAAATTCTTGGGAAAATAAAAAACAAATCCAGGGAAAAATGAAAAAATTCTGGGAAAAATTATAAAAATTCAGGAAAAATTAAAAATTCCTGGGAAAAATGAAAAAAAATTCCAGGGAAAATGACAAAAATTCTTGGGAAAAATAAAAAAAAATCCAGGGAAAAATGAAAAAATTCTGGGAAAAATGGAAAATTCCTTGGGAAAATAAAAAAAATCCTGGGAAAAATGACAAAAATTTCCTGGGAAAATAAAAGAATTCCTGGAAAAAATGGTAAAATCCCAATGGAAAAATTACAGAAATCCCTTGGAAAAATAAAGAAAAAAAAAATCCTGGGAAAAATGGAAAAAATCTGGGAAAAAATGGAAAATTCCTGGGAAAAATGAGAAAAATCCTCAGGAAAATTAAAAAAAAATCCTGGAAAAATGTAAAAAATCCTTGGAAAAATAAAAATATTCTGGGAAAAATGGAAAAAATCCTGGGAAAATGAAAAAATCCTTGGAAAAATAAGAAAAATTCAGGAAAAATTACAAAAATCCCTTGGGAAAATGAAAAAAAAATCCAGGGAAAATTAAAAAATTTGGGGAAAAATGAAAAAAAAATCCAGGGAAAATTAAAAAATTTTGGGAAAAATTTAAAAATTCTGGGAAAAATTAAAAAATTCTGGGAAAAATTAAAAAAAATATCCCCATTTCTTTAAAGCTTTGGATTCCAAGTTTCCTTCCCAAAAATCTCAATGATTTAAAAAATGAGGAAAACTTGGGAAAAACAGCAGGAAAAATCCTGGGAATTTTGTTTTCCCTGGAATCGCCTGGAAAAGGAAAACAAAATCCCTGGAAAAATGAAAAAATTGGGATAAAAAATGTTTAAAAAAGGGAATTTTGGGGCTGTTTTGGGAAAATCCCAAAGATTCATTGGGAATATCCCAAATTTTCCTTTTCCAAAGGGATTCAGGGCAGGGATTGGAGTTTCTATTCCCATTTTCCCGGAATTTCCCCAAAATCTGGGAGAAATCCACATTTTTCCTGAGCTTTGAGAAGGAATAAAACCACGGGAAAATCGGGAATTTTGGGAATGGGAAATTCCAAAAATCCTGACTCAGGAAAAGCAGAAAAATAAAAAATTTTTCCACATTTTTTTCCCTCATTCCAGGAATTTTTCAGAGCTTTGGGATCCATTTCCCATCCCAGGAAATCCCAAAAAAAAAAATTCCTTTTTTTTTCTGGGAATTCTCCAGTGTAAATTAAAAATTAAAAATCCCAGAGCAGGAAAAGGAAAATTTCCCGGGAATTCTTGACGGGAAAATGGGATCAAGATGGGAATTCCAGCTTTTCCAGTGATTTTTGGGATGGGAAAACCTCAGCTGGGGAGGAATTCCTTCCCTTAAAAGCAGCCAGGGATGAAATTCCCGATTTTTCCAGCGGGAAAAATTCGGGATGAAGATTTTCCCAAGGGATCAGGAACTGTGGGAATTTTCTTTGGGATGAATCCGGATCCTTTGGATGTGTTCGTAGCACGACTGAGGAGGGAAAAAAGCGGGAAAAATCAGGGAAAAAAAATTGGGAATTCCGGGATTAAATCTGAGCTTTTGCAGCTGGAAAATCCCGGAATTCCCGGGAATTCCAACAGAATTCTGGGAAAAAATTCCCTGACCTCGAGCGCCGTGAGGAGGAAATCCGACATTCCGCCCTGCTGGGATGGATCCATGAAATCCCGGATCAGGTGGAGTTCCGCTCCCAGGTGCTGGATCCTGAGGAAAAATAATTCCCAAAATCTGGGAAAAACCTCCCGGGAATGTGGAGAGGGGGGGGATTAATTGGGGATTAATTGGGGATTAATTGGGGATTAATTGGGGATTAATTGGGGATTAATTGGGAATTATTTGGGAATTTATTTGGGAATTAATTGGGGATTAATTGGGGATTAATTGGGAATTAATTGGGAATTATTTGGATTATTTGGGAATTATTTGGGAATTATTTGGGAATTTATTTGGGAATTATTTGGATTATTTGGGAATTTTTTGGGAATTTTTTGGGAATTATTTGGGAATTAATTGGGGATTATTTGGGAATTAATTTGGGAATTTTTTGGGAATTATTTGGGAATTATTTGGCAATTAATTGGGGATTATTTGGGAATTAATTGGAAATTATTTGGGAATTTATTTGGGAATTTATTTGGGGGTTAATTGGGAATTTATTTAGGGATTAATTGGGAATTATTTGGGAATTTGGGGATTTATTTGGGGATTAATTGGGAATTTATTTGGGAATTATTTGGGGATTAATTGGGAATTATTTGGGAATTATTTGGGGATTATTTGGGAATTTATTTTGGAATTATTTGGGTATTATTTGGGAATTATTTGGGGATTAATTGGGAATTTATTTGGGGATTAATTGGGAATTTATTTGGGATTATTTGGGAATTATTTGGGGATTCTTTGGGAATTTATCTAAGGATTAATTGGGAATTATTTGGGAATTAATTGGGAATTAATTTGGAATTATTTGGAATTATCTGGGAATTATTTGGGAATTAATTGGGAATTATTTGGGGATTAATTGGGAATTATTTGGGGATTATTTGGGAATTAATTGGGAATTATTTGGGAATTTATTTGGGAATTTATTTGGGGGTTAATTGGGAATTTATTTGGGGATTAATTGGGAATTTATTTGGGAATTATTTGGGAATTAATTGGGAATTATTTGGAAATTATTTGGGGATTATTTGGGAATTTATTTTGGAATTATTTGGGTATTATTTGGGGATTAATTGGGGATTAATTTGGGGATTAATTGGGAATTATTTGGGAATTTATTTGGGGATTAATTGGGAATTTATTTGGGAATTATTTGAGAACTAATTAGGGATTATTTGGGAATTATTTGGGAATTAATTTGGGTATTATTTAGGAATTATTTGGGGATTATTTGGGGATTATTTGGGAATTTATTGGGGATTATTTGGGAACTATTTGAGAATTATTTGGGAATTATTTGGGAATTATTTGGGAGTTAATTTGGTTATTATTTGAGAATTAATTTGGAATTATTTGAGAAATAATTGGGAATTATTTGGGAATTTATTTGGGGATTATTTGAGGATTATTTGGGAATTACTTGAGAATTATTTGGGAATTAATTGGGGATTATTTGGGATTATTAGGGGATTATTTGGGAATTTATTGGGGAATTATTTGGGGATTAATTGGGAATTTATTGGGGAATTATTTGGTGATTATTTGGAGATTGTTTGGGAATTTATTTGGGAATTATTTTGGGATTATTTGAGGATTATTTGGGAATTATTTGCTGATTATTTGGGAATTTAATTGGGAATTAATTGGGAATTATTTGAGAATTAATTGGGAATTATTTGGGAATTATTTGGGAATTATTGCAGATTAGAGGGTCGGGAATGCAGAATTCCATGGAAATGCAGAATTCCAGAGGGTCAGGAATGAAATTTCAGAGGAAATTGAGGAATTCCATAGGGAATGAAAGAATTCCAGGGGAAATGCAGAATTCCAGAGGTTGGGAATGCAGAATTCCATGGGAATGCAGAATTCCAAGGGGTCAGGAATGCAGAATTCCAGAGGCAATGGAAGAATTCCAAAGGCAAGGAATGAAGAATTCCATAGGGAATGAAAAAATTCTGAAGTGGATCCAGAATTCCAGAGGGAATGCAGAATTCCATGGGAATGCAGAATTCCAGAGGGTTGGGAATGCAGAATTCCAGAGTGGATCCAGAATTCCAGAAGGTGGGAATGAAATTTCAGAGGAAATTGAGGAATTCCATAGGGAATGGAAGAATTCCAAAGGCAAGGAATGAAAGAGTTCCAGAGTGGATCCAGAATTCCAGAGGGTGGAAATGCAGAATTCCAGAGGAAATGCAGAATTCCAGAGGATTGGGAAGGCAGAATTCCAGAGGGAATGGAAGAATTCCAAAGGCAAGGAATGAAATAATTCCAGAGTGGATCCAGAATTCCATAGGTTGGGAATACAGAATTCCAGAGGGTTGGGAATGCAGGATTCCATGGGAATGCAGAATTCCAGAGGGTTGGGAATGGAGAATTCCAGAGGTTGGGAATGGAGAATTCCAGAGGGAATGAAAGAATTCCAGAGTGGATCCAGAATTCCAGAGGCAAGGAATGAAAGAATTCCAAAGGAAATGCAGAATTCCAGAGGCAATGGAAAAATTCCAAAGGGAATGGAAGAATTCCAAAGGCAAGGAATGAAGAATTCCACAGGGAATGAAAGAATTCCAGAGTGGATCCAGAATTCCAGAAGTTGGAAATGCAGAATTCCATGGAAATGCAGAATTCCAGAGGGTTGGGAATGAAAGAATTCCAGAGGGAATGCAGAATTCCAGAGGGTCAGGAATGCAGAATTCCATGGAAATACAGAATTCCATAGGGAATGAAAGAATTGCAGAGGGTTGGGAATGCAGAATTCCATGGAAATGCAGAATTCCAGAGGGTTGGGAATGCAGGATTCCAGGGGGTCAGGAATGCAGAATTCCATGGGAATGCAGAATTCCATGGGAATGCAGAATTCCAGAGGTTGGGAATGCAGAATTCCATGGGAATGCAGAATTCCATGGGAATGCAGAATTCCATAGGGAATGCAGAATTCCAGAGGGTTGGGAATGCAGAATTCCATAGGGAATGCAGAATTCCATGGGAATGCAGAATTCCATAGGGAATGCAGAATTCCATGGGAATGAAAGAATTCCATGGAAATGCAGAATTCCAGAGGTTGGGAATGCAGAATTCCATGGGAATGAAAGAATTCCATGGGAATGCAGAATTCCAGAGGGTCGGGAATGCAGAATTCCATAGGGAATGCAGAATTCCAGAGGGTTGGGAATGCAGAATTCCATAGGGAATGCAGAATTCCATGGGAATGCAGAATTCCAGAGGGTTGGGAATGCAGAATTCCATGGGAATGCAGGATTCCATGGAAATGCAGAATTCCATAGGGAATGCAGAATTCCAGAGGTTGGGAATGCAGAATTCCATGGGAATGCAGAATTCCATGGGAATGCAGGATTCCATAGGGAATGCAGAATTCCATGGGAATGCAGGATTCCATGGGAATGCAGAATTCCATGGGAATTCCGGGACCTGGCTCTGGCCACGGTGAAGAGCAGCAGGGGCAGGAGTTCGTCCATCGGGAGCCGCGAGCCCGGAGCCGCCAGAGCCCGGCAGGCGCCGCACAGGAATTCCAGCTTTTCCTTGGGATCCACCGTGGTGCTGCCGGAAAAACAGCCGGGAAAATCGGGAAAAATGGGATTGGAAAAATCGGGGAAAAATGGGATTGGAAAAAACTCGGGGAAAAATGGGAAAAAATGGGGGAAAATGGGAAAAAAATGGGAAAAATGGGATTGGAAAAAACTCGGGGAAAAATGGGAAAAAATGGGATTGGAAAAAACTGGGAAAAATACAGGGAAAAATGGGTTTGGAAAAATCAGGGGAAAATGGGAAAAATGGGATTGGAAAAATCGGGGGAAAATGGGAAAAATGGGATTGGAAAAAACTCTGGGGGAAATGGGAAAAAATGGGGGGAAATGGGAAAAAATGGGGAAAAAATGGGAAAAAATGGGAAAAATGGGATTGGAAAAAACTGGGAAAAATGGGATTGGGAAAATCGGGGGAAATGGGAAAAATGGGATTGGGAAAATCAGGGGGAAATGGGAAAAATGGGATTGGAAAAAACTCTGGGAAAAATGGGATTGGAAAAAACTCTGGGAAAATGGGAAAAAATGGGGGGAAATGGGAAAAAAGCAGGGGAAAAAATAGGGGAAAAAATGGGAAAAATGGGATTGGAAAAATCGGGGGAAAATGGGAAAAATGGGATTGGAAAAAACTCGGGGAAAAATGGGAAAAAATGGGGGAGAATGGGAAAAAAGCGGGGAAAAAATGGGGAAAAAATGGGAAAAATGGGATTGGAAAAATCGGGGGAAAATGGGAAAAATGGGATTGGAAAAAACTCGGGGAAAAATGGGAAAAAATGGGGGAGAATGGGAAAAAAGCGGGGAAAAAATGGGGAAAAAATGGGAAAAATGGGATTGGAAAAATCGGGGGAAAATGGGAAAAATGGGATTGGAAAAAACTCGGGGAAAATGGGAAAAATGGGATTGGGAAAATCGGGGAAAAATGGGAAAAATGGGATTGGGAAAAACTCGGGAAAAATGGGAAAAAATGGGGGAAAATGGGAAAAAAGCGGGGAAAAAATGGGGAAAAAATGGGATTGGAAATGGGATTGGAAAAAACTCGGGGAAAAATGGGAAAAAATGGGGGAAAATGGGAAAAAAATGGGAAAAATGGGATTGGAAAAAACTCTGGGAAAAATCGGGGGGAAATGGGAAAAATGGGATTGGAAAAAACTCGGGGAAAAATGGGAAAAAATGGGATTGGAAAATGGGAAAAAAGCGGGGAAAAATGGGGAAAAAATGGGAAAAATGGGATTGGAAAATCGGGGAAAAATGGGAAAAAATGGGATTGGAAAAAACTCGGGGAAAAATGGGATTGGAAAACTCGGGGAAAAATGGGATTGGAAAAATCGGGGGAAAATGGGAAAAATGGGATTGGAAAAAACTCTGGGAATAATGGGAAAAATGGGGGAAAATGGGAAAAAAGCAGGGAAAAAATGGGGAAAAAATGGTAAAAATGGGATTGGAAAAATTGGGGGAAAATGGGAAAAATGGGATTGGAAAAACTCTGGGAAAAATGGGATTGGAAAAGACTCTGGGAAAAATGGGAAAAAATGGGGGGAAATGGGAAAAAATCGGGGAAAAAATGGGGAAAATGGGATTGGAAAAAACTCTGGGAAAAATACGGGGGAAAATGGGATTGGAAAAATCGGGGGAAAATGGGAAAAATGGGATTGGGAAAATCGGGGAAAAATGGGAAAAAATGGGGGAGAATGGGAAAAAAGCAGGGAAAAAATCGGGGAAAAATGGGAAAAATGGGATTGGAAAAATCGGGGGAAAATGGGAAAAATGGGATTGGAAAAATCGGGGGAAAATGGGAAAAATGGGATTGTAAAAAACTCTGGGAAAAATGGGAAAAATGGGATTAGGAAAATCGGGGGAAAATGGGAAAAAATGGGGGAAAATGGGAAAAAAGCGGGGAAAAATGGGGAAAAAATGGGAAAAATGGGATTGGAAAAAACTCTGGGAAAAATGGGAAAAAATGGGGGGAAATGGGAAAAAAGCGGGAAAAAATGGGGGAAAAAACGGGGAAAATGGGGAAATCAGGGAAAAAATGGGAATAATGCGAAAAAATGGGGGGAAATGGAGAAAAATTGGGAAAAATGGGGAAAAAATGGAGGAAATGGGAAAAAACGGGGAAAAACAGGGAAAAACGGGAAAAAAATGGGGGAAAATGGGGAAAAATGGGGAAAAATGGAGGAAAACAGGGAAAAACAGGAATAATGGGAAAAAATGGGGGAAAATGGGGATATCAGGGAAAAAATAGGAAAAAATGGAGAAAAATTGGGAAAATGGGGAAAAAGCAGGGAAAAAATGGGGAAAAAATGGGAAAAATGGGGAAATCAGGGGAAAAAATGGGAATAATGGGAAAAAATGGGGGGAAATGGAGAAAAATTGGGAAAAATGGGGAAAAAATGGAGGAAATGGGAAAAAACGGGGAAAAACAGGAAAAAAATGGGGAAAAATGGGGGAAAAATGGGGGAAAACAGGGAAAAACAGGAATAATGGGAAAAAATGGGGGAAAATGGGGATATCAGGGAAAAAATGGGAAAAAATGGAGAAAAATTGGGAAAAATGAGGAAAAAATGGGGAAAATGTGAAAAAATAGGGAAAATGGGGAAAAATGAGGGGAAAAATGGGGAAAATCAGGGAAAAAATGGGGAAATGGGGAAAAATGTGGAAAAACGGGGAAAAATGGGGAAAATGGGAAAAATGGGAAAATCTGGGAATGGGCAGTTTTGGAAGTAAAAATTCCTTGCACAGAAACCAAATCCCAAAATCCCCAAATCCCAAAAATTCCCAAATCCCCAAATCCCCAAAATTATCAAAAATTCCCAAAAATTCCCAAATCCCAAAAATATCCCAAAATCCCCAATCCCCAAATACCAAATCCTCAAAATCAAAAAAAATGCCCAAAATCCCCAAAATTCCCAAAATCCCAAGAACCCCAAATCCCAAATCCCCAAAATCCCCAATTCCCAAAATCCCCAAATCTCAAAATACCAAAATACCAAAAATTAAAAAAATCCCAAATCACCAAATCCCCAAAAATCCCCAAATCCAAAACAAAATTCCCAATATCCCAAAAACCCCAAAATCTCAAAATTCCCAAAATCCAAAAAAATCCCAAAAAATCCCAAAAAATCCCAAAATCCCAAATCCCAAAAATAATAAAAAAAAAAATTTAAAAAATCCCGAAAATAAAAAAAAAAATTTAAAAAATCCCAAAAAATTCCCAAAAAAACCCCCAAAAAACCCCAAAATTCCCAAATCCTCAAATCCCCAAAAACCCAATAATAATAAAAAAAAAATCCCAAAATCCCCAAATCCCAAAAAATTCCCAAAATTCCCAAATCCCGGGAATTGGGGTCTCACAGGAGCCTCTGGAGCCGCTCGGTGGCCGCCCGGAAGCAGCGAAAATCCTGGAAAAGAGAGCGGAACCCTCCGGAAATTCCCAGAAATCCGGGAAGGAAATCCCCAGAAAATTGGGAATGGCCGAGAATTCCCGGTTTTTCCTCACCTGGCTCCGGCTCGGGATCGGATCCTGGAGAGGCCAAAGGTGCCTGGGAAGGGAAATTTGGGATTTGGGATTTCCTGATCCCGCGGGAGAAAAGGGAATTCCATGAAAATCTTGGAATATTCTCTGGGATAGGACACGGATATTGGGGAATTCTGGGATGGAAGGAATTGGATTTTCTGTGGAATTCCAGGAAAATCTTTTGGGATTGGGATTTTCCAGGAATTTTCCCTTGGGATCTTCTCCTCCTCCGTTTGCTCCTCTCCTGACCCTGCTCCAGCCTCGGGAATCTGGGAATTCCAGCCCATGGATCCAATTCCTTGGGAATTCCATCCCATGGATCCATTTTTCTGGGAATTCCAGCCCATGGATCCATTTTTCTGGGAATTCCATCCCATGGATCCAATTCCTTGGGAATTCCATCCCATGGATCCATTTTTCTGGGAATTCCAGCCCATGGATCCAATTCCTTGGGAATTCCATCCCATGGATCCATTTTTCTGGGAATTCCAGCCCATGGATCCATTTTTCTGGGAATTCCATCCTTGGGAATTCCATCCCTGGATCCCTTCCCTGGGAATTCCATCCCATGGATCCATTTCTCTGGGAATTCCATCCCATGGATCCAATTCCTTGGGAATTCCATCCCATGGATCCATTTTTCTGGGAATTCCAGTTCATGGATCCAATTCCTTGGGAATTCCAGCCCATGGATCCATTTTTCTGGGAATTCCATCCCATGGATCCAATTCCTTGGGAATTCCATCCCATGGATCCATTTTTCTGGGAATTCCAGCCCCAGATCCCTTTCCTGGGAATTCCATCCTCGGGAATTCCATCCCTGGATCCATTTTCCTGGAACTGGGAATTCCATCCATGGATCCAATTCCTTGGGAATTCCATTCCTGGGAATTCCATTCCAGGGAATTCCAGCCCATGGATCCATTTTTCTGGGAATTCCATCCTTGGGAATTCCATCCCATGGATCCAATTCCTTGGGAATTCCAGCCCATGGATCCAATTCCCTGGAAATTCAATCCCTGGGAATTCCATCCCCAGATCCCTTTCCCAGGAATTCCATCCCTGGGAATTCCATCCCTGGGAATTCCATGGGAATTTTTGGGATAATCCAGGAGGAATTTTGGCCCTTTCCCATCCAACTCCTCCCTTTGCTTTGGGCTGGAATCCTCCAGGAGAATTCCCAAAAATCCGGGAATTTTCCACATTCGGAAATTTATAAATTCATAAATTCAGGATAATTTGGAACAAAGAATTCGGGAATTTTTCCACATTTATAAATCATTAAAATGTAAAAATTTGGGATAATTTGGAGCAAAAAATTTGGGAATTTTTCCACATTTAAAAAATTCATAAATTCATAAATTTGGGATAATTTGGAGGAGAGAATTTGGGAATTTTCCACATTTAGAAATTATTGAAATTTAAAAATTTGGGATAATTTGCAGCAAAATTTGGGAATTTTTCTGCATTTATAAATTCAGGATATTTTTGAGCAGAAAATTTGGGAATTTTCCGCATTTAAAAATTTATAAATTCACAAATTTGAGATAATTTGGAGCAAAAAATTCAGGAATTTTCCACATTTATAAATCATTAAAATGTAAAAATTTGGGATAATTTGGAACAAAAAATTTGGGAATTTTTCCACATTTAAAAAATTCATAAATTCATAAATTTGGGATAATTTGGAGCAGAGAATTTGGGAATTTTCCACATTTAAAAATTTAAAAATTCATAAATTCGAGATAATTTTAGCAAAAAATTCAGGATTTTCCCACACTTTTTATAAATGTTTCCAAATTCCTGAATAATTTACAGCCAAAAAATCCAGGAATTCCCAAAAAAAAAATAAAAATCCTGGAATACAAACCAGGATAACAACACCTCCCAACCAAACCCTTCCGGAGCGGGAATTCCTCCGGAAAAATAAAATCAAAATAAAATAAAGCGCTGAAGCTTCCTGGGGATTTTTCCGGCGGGAATTCCGCTCACTTGTGCACTCCCAGGAATTCCAGGAGCTGGGAATCCGGGAATTGGCCGAGCTGTTGGATTCCTCGGATGTAGAGCTCGTCCTGGCGCTGGTGCTGGAGCAGGTAAAGCACCGAGAGCTCCGGGTAAAACCGGGACAGGATCAGCGGCAGCACCGGCCCCGAGCCCCTGCGGAAAACAGGGAATAAAAATCTTGGGATTTTCCAATGGAATTCCAGGTGGGGGAGGGGTTGGGATGGGGAGGGAGGGAGGGAGGGAGGGAGGGAGGGAGGGAGGGAGGGAGGGAGGGAGGGAGGGAGGGAGGGAGGGAATGGATCCCAGGGGAGATGGGGAAGGGAGGGAGCTCTGGGAAATTCCATGGGAAAAAGCTGGAGAACCGGGAGAGCTCCAGGAAATTCCATGGGAAAACCCGGGAGGGCCAGGAAATTCCATGGGAAAACCCGGGAGGGCCAGGAAATTCCATGGGAAAATCCTGGAGAACAGGAAATTCCATGAGAAAAAGCTGGAGAACAGGGAGAGCTCCAGGAAATTCCATGGGAAAATCCAGGAGGGCCAGGAAATTCCATGGGAAAATCCAGGAGAACCAGGAAATTCCATGGGAAAATCCTGGAGAACCAGGAAATTCCATGGGAAAATCCTGGAGAACCAGGAAATTCCATGGGAAAATCCTGGAGAACAGGGAAATTCCATGAGAAAAAGCTGGAGAACAGGGAGAGCTCCAGGAAATTCCATGGGAAAATTCGGGAGAACCAGGAAATTCCATGGGAAAAAGCTTGACAACAGGGAAATTCCTTGGAAAAATCCTGGAGAACCAGGAAATTCCATGGATCCTGGAGGAGATGGAGAAGGGAGGGAGCTCTGGGAAATTCCATGGGAAAAAGCTGGAGAACCAAGAAATTCCATGGGAAAATCCAGGAGTGCCAGGAAATTCCATGGGAAAAAGCTGGAGAACAGGGAAATTCAATGGAAAAATCCTGGAGAACAGGAAATTCCATGGGAAAATCCTGGAGAACCGGGAAATTCCATGAGAAAAAGCTGGAGAATCTGGAGAGCTCCAGGAGATTCCATGGGAAAATCCGGGAGGGCCAGGAAATTCCATGGGAAAAAGCTGGAGAACAGGAAATTCCATGGAAAAATCCTGGAGAACCAGGAAATTCCATGGATCCTGGAGGAGATGGAGAAGGGAGGGAGCTCCGGGAAATTCCATGGGAAAAAGCTGGAGAACCAGGAAATTCCATGGGAAAATCCAGGAGAATCTGGAGAGCTCCAGGAAAATTAAGGGTAAAACCTGGAGCACCAGGAAATTCCATGGGAAAAAGCTGGAGAACCAGGAGAGCTCTGGGGAATTCCATGGGAAAACGCCAGAGAATCAGGAAATTCCATGGGGAAAAAACCTGGAGAATCAGGAGATCTCCAGGAAATTCCCCTGGGAAACATCTGGAGAACCCGGAGATCTCCCAAAAATTCACTGGGAAAAACTGGAGTCCAGGAAATCTCCAGAAAATTTCACTGGGAAAAAATTCCAGGAAATTCCATGGGAAGCATCTGGAAAACCTGGAGATCTCCAGAAAATTCCCTGGGAAAAAAATAACTGGAACTTCAGGAGATCTCCAAGAAATTCCCCTGGAAAAATGTGGAGAACCAAGAGATCTCCAGGAAATTCCATGGAAAACATCTGGAGAACCTGGAGATCTCCAGGAAATTCACTTGGAAAACCTGGAGCACCTGGGAAATTCCATGGAAAAAAAAAATCAGGATCTCCAGGAGATCTCCAGGGTCACTGGGAAAATCCTGGAGCTCTCAGAGATCTCCAGGAAATTCCTTGGGAAAAAATTCCAAGAAATTCCAAGGGAATCATCTGGAAAACCTGGAGATCTCCAGGAAATTCCCTGGGAAAAAAAAACCCTGGAATTTCAGGAGATCTCCAGGAAATTTCCCTGGAAAATGTGGAGAACCAAGAGATCTCCAGGAAATTCCATGGAAAACATCTGGAGAACCTGGAGATCTCCAGGAAATTCCATGGGAAAAAAATCCAGAGCTCCAGGAGATCTCCAGAATCACCAGGAAAGTTCTGGAGCTCCAGGAAAACTCCAGGAAATTCCTTGGGGAAAAAATTCCAGGAAATTCCATGGGAAACATCTGGAGAACCTGGAGATCTCCAGGAATTTCACTGGGAAAATCTGGAGCAACAGGAAATTCCATGGGAAAAAAACCCTGGAACTCCAGGAGATCTCCAGGAAATTTCCCTGGAAAAATGTGGAGAACCAAGAGATCTCCAGGAAATTCCATGGGAAACATCTGGAGAACCTGGAGGTCTCCAGGAAATTTCCCTGGAAAAACCTGGAGAACCCAGAGATCTCCAGGAATTTCACTGGGAAAAACTGGGAGCACCAGGAAATCTCCAGAAAATTTCCCTGGAAAAAATTTCCAGGAAATTCCATGGGAAACATCTGGAGAACCCGGAGATCTCCAGGAAATTCCATGGGAAATAAAAAAACAAAACAGGAGCTCCAGGAGATCTCCAGAATCACCAGGAAAGTTCTGGAGCTCCAGGAAAACTCCAGGAAATTCCTTGGGAAAAAATTCCAGGAAATTCCAAGGGAAGCATCTGGAAAACCTGGAGATCTCCAGGAAATTCCCTGGGGAAAAAAAAAACTGGAACTCCAGGAGATCTCCAGGAAATTTCCCTGGAAAAATGTGGAGAACCAAGAGATCTCCAGGAAATTCCATGGGAAACATCTGGAGAACCTGGAGGTCTCCAGGAAATTCACTTGGAAAACCTGGAGCAACAGGAAATTCCATGGAAAAAAAAATCAGGATCTCCAGGAGATCTCCAGGGTCACTGGGAAAATCCTGGAGCTCCCAGAGATCTCCAGAAAATTCCATGGGAAAAATTTCCAGGAAATTCCATGGGAAACATCTGGAGAACCTGGAGATCTCCAGGAAATTCCCCTGGAAAAATCTGGAGCAACAGGAAATTCCATGGAAAAAAAATCCGGAGCTCCAGGAGATCTCCAGGAAATTTCCCTGGAAAATGTGGAGAACCAAGAGATCTCCAGGAAATTCCATGGGAAAAAAATCCAGAGCTCCAGGAGATCTCCAGAATCACCAGGAAAGTTCTGGAGCTCCAGGAAAACTCCAGGAAATTCCTTGGGAAAAAATTCCAGGAAATTCCAAGGGAATCATTTGGAAAACCTGGAGATCTCCAGGAAATTTCCCTGGAAAAATGTGGAGAACCAAGAGATCTCCAGGAAATTCCATGGGAAACATCTGGAGAACCTGGAGATCTCCAGGAAATTCCCAGGAAAAGCTGGAGCACCTGGGAAATTCCCAGCCATTTTTCCAAGCCATTCCCATGGAATCCCAGCAGCTCCAGGAATTCCATTTGGAGCCTTTTGTCTCTCCGGGATTTGTGGGAAAAATTCCCGGAAAAATCCCTGGAAAATCCCGGAGCGGAACCAAACCTCGGCTCCTCCATCCTCAAATCCCAAAGCCGCGTTCCCAGAATTTTTCCAGCTTTTTATTCCGAGTTTTCCAGCTCCGGAATGGGAGGAGGAGGAGGAGCCGGATGGGGAAAATTCCGGAATTCCCGGAATTCCCTGGGAATTCCCAAGGGATGAGCGGGAATCTCCGGAGGTGGCACCGACCTGGGATCGGCGTCGTCCGAGGGCAGCCGGAGAAAAGCTCTGGAAAAGGAAAATCCGGGATCGGCTCCTTCCCGGGAATTCCTCGGGATTTGTTCCCAAAGGAGGAACCGGCCCAGGGAGAGAGGGGGGAAATCCTGGGAATTCTGGCGGGAACGGGGAGAATTCCAGGATTTCTCTGGAATTCCAGAGGGTTTGGAATGGCTTGGGAAGGAATTGGTGGATGGGAGGGGTTGGGAGGGAATTCCTGGGAATGTGGGGCTGATCCTGGAAATCAGGGAGGGGTTGGATGGGGCTGGGAGAAACCTGGGATTGGGATTATTGGGATTATTGGGATTATTGGGATTATTGGGATTATTGGGATCGGGATTGGGATTATTTGGATTGGAATTGGGATTATTGGGATGGGGATTATTTGGATTGGGATCAGGATTGGGATTGGGATTGGGATTATTTGGATTATTGGGATTGGGATTGTGATTATTGGGATTGGGATTGGGATTATTTGGATTATTGGGATTTTTAGGATTATTTTGATTATTGGGATTGGGATTTGGATTGATATCAGGATTGGGATTTGGATTATCTGGATTATTGGGATTATTGGGATTGTGGTTTGGATCATTTGGATTATCGGGATTGGATTATTTGGATTGGAATTATTGGGATTGGGATCGGGATTGTGATTATTGGGATTGGGATTGAGATTATTTGGATTATTGGGATTTTTAGGATTATTTGGATTATTGGGATCGGGATTGGGATGGAGATCAGGATTGGGATTTGGATTATCTGGATTATTGGGATTATTGGGATTGTGGTTTGGATTATTTGGATTATTGGGATTGCGGTTTGGATTATTTGGATTATTGGGATTGGATTATTTGGATTGGAATTATTGGGATTGGGATCGGGATTGGAATTATTGGGATTGGGATTGAGATTATTTGGATTATTGGGATTTTTTGGATTATTTGGATTATTGGGATCGGGATTGGGATGGAGATCAGGATTGGGATTTGGATTATCTGGATTATTGGGATTATTGGGATTGGGGTTTGGATTATTTGGATTATTGGCATTGGATTATTTGGATTGGAATTATTGGGATTGGGATTGGGATTATTGGGATTTTTAGGATTATTTGGATTATTGGGATTTTTAGGATTATTTTGATTATTGGGATTGGGATTGGGATTGATATCAGGATTGGGATTTGGATTATCTGGATTATTGGGATTATTGGGATTGTGGTTTGGATTATTGGGATTGGATTATTTGGATTGGAATTATTGGGATTGGGATCAGGATTGTGATTATTGGGATTGGGATTGAGATTATTTGGATTATTGGGATTTTTAGGATTATTTGGATTATTGGGATCGGGATTGGGATTGATATCAGGATTGGGATTTGGATTATCTGGATTATTGGGATTATTGGGATTGGGGTTTGGATTATTTGGATTATTTGGATTATTGGGATTGGGTTTGGAGTTGGGACTATTGGGATTGGGATTATTGGGATTGGGATTATTGGGATTGGGATTTGGATCAGGATTGTGATTATTGGGATTGTGATTATTGGGATTTTTTGGATTGGGATTTTTTGGATGATTGGAATTGGGATCAGGATCAGGATCGGGATTGGGATTATTTGGATTATTTGGATTTGGATTATTGGGATTTGGATTATTGGGATTTGGATTATTGGGATTTGGATCGGGATTGGGATTATTTGGATTATTTGGGTTATTTGGGTTATTTGGTTTATTGGGATTGGGATTGGAATGGGATGAGATTCCCAAAGCATTCCCTGATCCCATTTTTCCGTCAATCCCGGATTTCCAAGCAAACGGATCCATGCTGGGATTGGCATCGGTGCCTTGAGGAGGCAGCGCTGCCAAGAATTCCCGGAAATTCCCGGGAATTCCCAGGAAGTCTCAAGAATTCCAAAGAAATTTAAGGAATTTGACAAAATTCCACAGAATTTTGAAGAACTCCCAAGAATTCCCAAAAATTCACGAAAAACTCCCCAAAATTCCCACGAATTCCCAAGAATTCCCAAAAACTCTCAAGAACTCCCAAAAAACTCCCAAAAATACCCCAAAACTCCCAAAAAACTCCCCAAAATTCCCAAAATATCCCCAAAAAAACTCCCAAAAATTCCCAAAAACTCCCCAAATTTCCCCAAAATTCTGCAAAAATTGCCAAAAAACTCCCAAAAACCTCCAAAAAATTCCCCCAAAAATTCCCCAAAATTCCCAAAGAACTCCCAAAAACTCCCAAGAACTCCCAAGGATTCCCAAGAATTCCCAAAAAATTCCCAAAAAATCCACAAAAATTCCACAAAATTCCACAAAAATTCCCAAAGTACTCCCAAAAACTCCCAAGAATTCCCAAAACTCCCCAGAACTCACAAAAATTCCCAAAAATTCCAGAAAAATTCCCCAAAAAACCCCAAAAGCTCCCAAAATTCCACAAAATTCCACAGAAATTCCGAAAGAACTCCCAAGAACTCCCAAATATTCCCCAAAAATCCCAAAGAACTCCCCAAGAAATCCCAAAAACTCCCAAAAAAACTTCCAAAAATCCCCAAAAATTCCCCAAAACCTCGCCAGAATTCCCCGAATTCCCAATCCCGCCGTTCCCATCCCCCATCCCGGACTCACCGGGCGAATTCCCAGATTTTCCGGGCGTAGAGCTGCACCTCGGCCTGCGCCATTCCCAGCAGGAGCCGGCTGGAGCCGGGACCGGAATACGAGGCCTGGAATGCGGAGCCCAGAGCCCGGAGCAGCTTCCCCAGGGGGTGCCGGGGACAGCGCAGAGCCTGCGGGGACAGCGGGAATGCCGGGAATGGGCAGAATTCCAATGGAATTCTGATGGAATTCTCAGGGGGGGTTTGGGATTTGAGTCTGGGAATCCAAAGGCAGCAGCGGGAATGGCTGGAATTCCAATGGAATTCTCTGGGAGATTTGGGACTTGAGCCTGGGAATCCAAAGGGAGAAGTGGGAATTCCTCTGGAATTCCACTGGATTGGAGGGATTTGGGATTTGAGCCCCTGGAGCCAAAGGGAGAAGTGGGAATGGCCGGAATTCCAATGGAATTCCACTGGATCAGAGAGATTCAGGATTTGAGTCTGGGAATCCAAAGAGAGTGGCTGGAATGGCTGGAATTCCTCTGGAATTCCACTGGATTGGAGGGATTTGGGATTTGAGCCTCAGAATCCAAAGGGAGAAGTGGGAATGAATGGGCGGAATTTCAATGGAATTCTCAGGGGGTTTTGGGATTTGAGTCTGGGAATCCAAAGGCAGCAGTGGGAGGGGCTGGAATTCCTCTGGAATTCCACTGGATTGGAGGGATTTGGGATTTGAGCCTTTGGAGCCAAAGGGAGCAGCGAGAATGGGCGGAATTCTGATGGAATTCTGATGGAATTCTCAGGGAGCTTTGGGATTTGAGCCTGGGAATCCAAAGGGAATAGAGGGCATGGCTGGAATTCCAATGGAATTCTGATGGAATTCTCAGGGGAGTTGGGATTTGAGTCTGGGAATCCAAAGGGAGCAGCAGGAATGGCCGGAATTCCAATGGAATTCTCTGGGAGATTTGGGACTTGAGCCTGGGAATCCAAAGGGAGAAGTGGGAATGAGCAGAATTCCTCTGGAATTCCACTGGATTGGAGGGATTTGGGATTTGAGTCTGGGAATCCAAAGGGGGAAGTGGGAATTAATGGCCGGAATTCTGATGGAATTCTCTGTGAGGTTTGGGATTTGAGCCTGTGGAGACAACAGGAATACAGGGAATGGCCGGAATTCCAATGGAATTCTGCTGGAATTCTCAGGGGGGTTGGGATTTGAGCCTGGGAATCCAAAGGGAATAGAGGGAATGGCTGGAATTCCAATGGAATTCCACTGGATTGGAGGGATTTGGGATTTGAGTCTGGGAATCCAAAGGGAGCAGCGGGAATAGGCAGAATTCCAATGGAATTCCACTGGATTGAAGGGATTTGGGATTTGAGCCTGTGGAGCCAAAGGGAGAAGTGGGAATGGCCGGAATTCCTCAGGAATTCTCTGGGAGATTTGGGATTTGAGCCTCAGAATCCAAAGGGAGAAGTGGGAATGAATAGCCAGAATTTCAATGGAATTCTGCTGGAATTCTCTGGGGAGTTGGGATTTGAGCCTGGGAATCCAAGGGGAATAGAGGGAATGGCTGGAATTCCACTGGATTGGAGGCATTTGGGATTTGAGCCTGGGAAAGCCAAAGGGAGAAGCGGGAATGGCTGGAATTCCAATGGAATTCTCAGGGGAGTTGGGATTTGAGCCTGTGGAGCCAAAGGGAGCAGCGGGAATGGGCGGAATTCCAATTAAATTCTGCTGGAATTCTCAGGGGGATTTGGGATTTGAGTGTGGGAATCCAAAGAGAGTGGCTGGAATGGCTGGAATTCCTCTGGAATTCCACTGGATTGGAGGGATTTGGGATTTGAGCCTGTGGAGCCAAAGGGAGAAGAAGGAATGGCCGGAATTCCAATGGAATTCCACTGGATCAGAGAGATTCAGGATTTGAGTCTGGGAATCCAAAGAGAGTGGCTGGAATGGCCGGAATTCTGATGGAATTCTGATGGAATTCTCAGGGATGTTTGGGATTTGAGCCTGGGAAAGCCAAAGGGAGCAGCAGGAATGGGCGGAATTCCTATGGAATTCTGTTGGAATTCTCAGGGGGATTTGGGATTTGAGTCTGGGAATCCAAAGGGAGAAGTGGGAATGGCCGGAATTCTGCTGGAATTCTTTGGGGGGTTTGGGATTTGACCCTGGGAATCCAAAGGGAGCAGCGGGGATGGCTGGAATTCCAATGGAATTCAGCAGGATCAGGGGGATTTGGGATTTGAGGTTGGAAGTCCAAAAGAAGCAGCGGAAATGGCCAAAATTCACCCAGAATTCCACTGGATTGGAGGGATTTGGGATTTGAGTCAGGGAATCCAAAGGGAGCAGCGAGAATGGGCGGAATTCCAATGGAATTCTGATGGAATTCTTTGGGGGGTTTGGGATTTGAGTCTGGGAATCCAAAGGGAGCAGCGGGAATGGCTGGAATTCCAATGGAATTTCACTGCATTGGAGGGATTTGGGATTTGAGCCTCAAAATCCAAAGGGAGAAGTGGGAATGGCCGGAATTCTGCTGGAATTCTTTGGGGGGTTTGGGATTTGAGTCTGGGAATTCAAAAGGAGCAGCAGGAATGGCCGGAATTCCAATGGAATTCCACTGGATTGGGGGAATTTGGGATTTGAGCCTGCAGAGCTAAACGGAGCAGCTGGAATGGCCGGAATTCCTCGGGAATTTTCGGGGAGGTTTGGGATTTGAGCCTGCAGAGACAACAGGAATACTGGGAATGGCCAGAATTCCAATGGAATTCTGATGGAATTCTCAGGGGAGTTGGGATTTGAGTCTGGGAATCCAAAGGGAACAGCGGGAATGGGCGGAATTGTGATGGAATTCCACTGGATTGGAGGGATTTGGGATTTGAGCCTGTGGAGCCAAAGGGAGCAGCGGGAATGGCCGGAATTCCTCAGGAATTCTCTGGGAGATTTGGGATTTCAGCCTCAGAATCCAAAGGGAGAAGTGGGAATGAATGGGCGGAATTCCACAGGAATTCTGCTGGAATTCTCAGGGA
Organism: Poecile montanus; assembly: GCA_038429875.1. Lineage (NCBI taxonomy): Eukaryota > Metazoa > Chordata > Aves > Passeriformes > Paridae > Poecile > Poecile montanus. The sequence continues at coordinate 2,381,929 of CM076503.1, read as the reverse complement.
GGATTTGAGATTTGAGTCAGGGAATCCAAAGGGAGCAGCAGGAACGGCCGGAATTCCACAGGATTGAGGAGTTTTGGGATTTGAGTCAGGGAATCCAAAGGGAGGAGCGGGAATGGCCGGAATTCCTCGGGAATTCTCGGGGGGATTTGGGATTTCTCCACGCTTTGGGTTCCGGTTTTCCCGCTGGGGTTTTTGGGATGTTCCGGAGGGAGAAGGGGGGAGGGAAAGGGGCTGGGAATGGCTGGGTCTGGGAATTGGGGGTTATTAATTGGGCTTCAATTAATTATTGAATTAATAAATTGAAATTAATTAATTGAAATTAATTATTAGCCATTAATTTATCTTATATATTATGTTATGGTATATTGTATTATATTAACCTATTATATTATATTAATTACATTAAATTTATTACATTATATTATATTATATTATATTATATTATATTATATTATATTATATTATATTATATTATATTATATTATATTATATTATATTATATTATATTATATTATATTATATTACATTACATTATATTATATTATATTATATTATATTATATTATATCATATTATAGTATAGTTTATCTCTTAGTTTACCTATAATTCAGTTTATTAAATTAAATTATTAGCTTAACATATATTTTTTTTTAAAATTAATTTGTTCCATTATTCCATCTTTATGGAACATTTAATTATTTAATGAAATATGAAATATTTAATATTGAATTATTAAATTGGAATAATTATTTGTTTGGTTTATTAAATTGAATTATTAATTTAATATTTTTTTAAAAAAATTAATTTATTCAATTATTCCATTTTGATGGAATGTGTAATTATTTAATTATGAAATATTGAATATTGAATCATTAAATTGAAACAATTATTTAATTTATTACATTGAATTATTAATAATTTTTTAAAAGAAATTAGTCCATTATTCCATTTTTATGGAATAATCGATTATTTAATTAAATGTTAAATATTAAATATTTCGTTATCAAATTTAAATAATTATTTATAAAATTTAATAAATGAAATTCTTAATTTAATTTATTTTTTAAATTAATTTATTTCATTATTCCATTTTTATGGAACATTTAATTACTTAATTAAATAGGAACAATTTTAATATTTAATTATTAAATTGAAATATTTAATTAATTAATTAATTAATTTAAAAAATCATTTTAATGATTCCATTTTAATGGAATATTTAATTACTTAACGAAATAGGAAATATTTAACTATTTAATTATTAACTTGAAATAATTAATTAATTAATTAATTAATAATTTACTATTTTTTTTAAAATTGATTTTCATGATTCCATTTTGATGGAACATTTAATTACTGAATTAAATATGAAATATTTAACTATTTAATTATGAAATTGAAATATTTAATTATTTAATTGATTAATTAATTAATATTTTTTTAAAAATCAATTATCGTTATTCCATTTTAATGGAACATTTAATTACTTAAATAAATATTAAATATTTAACTATTTAATTATGAAATTTAATTAATTATCTAATTAATTAATTAAATTTCATTAATAAATTAATAATTTACTACCAATTAATTTAATAAATTAATAATTTACTACTTTTTAAAAAATTAATTTTCTTTATTCCATTTGAATGGAACATGTAATCACATCATTAAATAGGAAATATTTTAATATTTAATTATTCCATTAAAGAATCCATTAATAACCGATTAATTAGGGAATGTCGATCATTTGGATTTGGGAATCATTCCCGTTTTTACCTTCTCCAGGAATCTCCGGAGCGCCTCCGGCTCCCGGCCCAGCTCCTCCGGGAAATTCCCGTTTCTCCAGGAGAGCTCCTCGGCGCCTCTGGAAAACCGGGAAGTGAGAACGGAAAAGGGAACCCGGAAAATTCCAAAGGGACGGGAAAAATCCTGGAAATCCCTGGGAATCTCCTGGATTTGGGCTCAGCTGCGCTGGGAAATTCCTCCGGAGCCGGAGGAGCCGGAAAATTCCTGGAATGGCAGCGGAGCCCTGGATGGGAATGAGGGAATCCTTGGGATGGACGGGATTCCCGGGATTGCCTCAGGAATTCCCAGGATTTCCTCTTCGACAGGACAGGAATTCCCAGGATTTCCTCATGAATTCTTGGGATCTTGTCAGGGATTCCCTGGATTTCCTCAGGGATTCCCAGGGTTTCCTCAGGAATTCCCAGGATTTCCACAGGGATTCCAGGGATTTCCTCTTTGACAGGACAGGAATTCCCAGGATTTCCTCAGGGATTCTTGGGATCTTGTCAGGGATTCCCGGGATTTCCTCACAGATTCCTGGGATTTTGTCAGGGATTCCCAGGGATCTCCTCAGGAATTTCCAGGATTTCCTCAGGAATTCTCAGGATTTTGTCAGGGATTCCTGGGATTTCCCCAGAGATTCCCAGGATTTCCACTTTGACAGGACAAGATTCCCAGGATTTCCTCAGGGATTCCCAGGATTTCCTCATGGATTCCCGGGATTTTGTCAGAGATTCCCAGGGATCTCCTCAGGGATTTCCAGGATTTCCTCAGAGATTTCCGGGATTCCCTCAGTACCTCTGGCAGAACAGGAATTCCCAGGATTTTCTCAGGAATTTCCAGGATTTCCTCTTTGGCCCAACAGGAATTCCTGGAATTTCCTCAGAGATTCCTGGAATTTCTCAGGGATTCCCAGGATTTCCTCAGGAATTCTCAGGGTTTCCTCTTTGGGAGATCAGGAATTCCTTGGATTTTTTTCAGAAATTCCCAGGATTTTTTCAGGAATTCCCAGGATTCCCTCCATACCCTTGGCCCAACAGGAATTCCCAGGATTTTTTCAGGAATTCCCAGGATTTCCCCAGGAATTCCCAGGATTTTTACAGGAATTCCCAGGATTTTCCCAGGAATTCCCATGATTTCCTCAGGAATTCCCAGGATTCCCTCCATACCCTTGGCCCAACAGGAATTCCCAGGATTTTTTCAGAAGTTCCCAGGATTTTTTCAGGAATTCCCAGGATTTCCCCAGGAATTCCCAGGATTTTTACAGGAATTCCCAGGATTTCCCCAGGGATTCCCAGGATTTCCCCAGGTATTCCCAGGATTTCCCCAGGAATTCCCAGGATTTTTTCAGGAATTCCCAGGATTCCCTCCATACCCTTGGCCCAACAGGAATTCCCAGGATTTTTTCAGGAATTCCCAGGATTTCCCCAGGAATTCCCATTATTTCCCCAGGGATTCCCACGATTTCCCCAGGAATTCCCAGGATTTTTTCAGAAATTCCAGGATTTCCTCATGAATTCCCAGGATTCTCTCCATACCCCTGGCCGAGCAGGAATTCCCAGGATTTTTACAGGAATTCCCAGGATTTCCCCAGGGATTCCCAGGATTTCCCCAGGAATTCCCAGGATTTCCCCAGGGATTCCCAGGATTTCCCCAGGAATTCCCAGGATTTTTACAGGAATTCCCAGGATTTCCCCAGGAATTCCCAGGATTTTTTCAGAAATTCCAGGATTTCCTCATGAATTCCCAGGATTCTCTCCATACCCCTGGCCGAGCAGGAATTCCCGGGATTTCCTCAGCTCCTTGCCCGTTTGGATGTTGAATCCCGTGAAAAATTCCTCGGTTTCCTCCTTGCAGCCGGAATGGAGAAATTCCTGGAATTGCTGGAAGATTCCCGCCCATCTCTTCTCCACCGGGAATTCCTTCAGGCCCAGCTGCCTGGAAAAGGAGCCGGGATTGGGATTTTCCGTGTTCTTCCCAAATTCCCAGCCTGGAATCTGCACAGGGATGGACCCGGAGCCCCTCAGGAAGCACCCCTGGAATTCCCAAGGATCCCAGCTCGGAATTCCCAGAGATCCCAGAGCCCCTCGGGAAGCGCTCCCAGAATTCCCAAAGATCCCAGCCCAGAATTCCCAGAGATCCCAGATGGATCCAGAGGCACCCCCAGAATTCCCAAGGATCCTGGATGGATCCAGAGATCCTCAGGAAGTGCCCCAGAATTCCCAAGGATCCCAGCTCAGAATTCCCAGAGATCCCAGATGGATCCAGAGGCACCCCCAGAATTCCCAAGGATCCTGGATGGACCCAAAACGCCTCGGGAAGAGCCCCTGGAATTCCCAAGGATCCCAGCCCAGAATTCCCAAGAATCCAGGATGGATCCCAGGGACCCCACAACTCCCGGATGGATCCTGAACCCCTCAGGAAGCGCTCCCAGAATTCCCAAAGATCCCAGCCCAGAATTCCCAGAGATCCCAGATGGATCCAGAACCCCTTGGGAAACGCCCTGGAATTCCCAAAGATCCCAGCCCGGAATTCCCAGAGATCCCAGATGGATCCCAGGGATCCCCACAATTCCCGGATGGATCCAGAACCCCTCAGGAAGCGCTCCCAGAATTCCCAAGGATCCCAGCCCAGAATTCCCAGCAATCCCAGATGGATCCAGAGGCACCCCCAGAATTCCCAAGGATCCTGGAGGGACCCAAAACCCCTCGGGAAGAGCCCCTGGAATTCTCAAGGATCCCAGCCCAGAATTCCCAAGAATCCAGGATGGATCCCAGGGATCCCACAATTCCCAGATCCCAGATGGATCCCAGGGATCCCCACAATTCCCGGATGGATCCTGAACCCCTCAGGAAGCGCTCCCAGAATTCCCAAAGATCCCAGCCTGGAATTCCCAGAGATCCCAGATGGATCCAGAACCCCTCGGGAAGAGCCCCTGGAATTCCCAAAGATCCCAGCCCAGAATTCCCAGAGATCCCAGATGGATCCAGAGGCACCCCCAGAATTCCCAGGGATCCTGGATGGACCCAAAACCCCTTGGGAAATGCCCTGGAATTCCCAAAGATCCCAGTGTGGAATTCCCAGGGATCCCAGATGGGTCCAGAAGCACCCTCAGAATTCCCAGGGATCCTGGATGGATCCAGAGATCCTCAGGAAGTGCCCCAGAATTCCCAAGGATCCCAGCTCAGAATTCCCAGAGATCCCAGATGGATCCAGAGGCACCCCCAGAACTCCCAAGGATCCTGGAGGGACCCAAAACGCCTCGGGAAGAGCCCCTGGAATTCCCAAGGATCCCAGCCCAGAATTCCCAAGAATCCAGGATGGATCCCAGGGATCCCACAATTCCCAGATCCCAGATGGATCCCAGGGATCCCCACAACTCCCGGATGGATCCTGAACCCCTCAGGAAGCGCTCCCAGAATTCCCAAAGATCCCAGCCCAGAATTCCCAGAGATCCCAGATGGATCCCAGGGATCCCCACAATTCCCGGATGGATCCAGAACCCCTCAGGAAGCGCTCCCAGAATTCCCAAGAATCCCAGCCCAGAATTCCCAGCAATCCCAGATGGATCCAGAGGCACCCCCAGAATTCCCAGGGATCCTGGATGGATCCAAAACCCCTCAGGAAGCGCTCCCAGAATTCCCAAAGATTCCAGCCCGGAATTCCCAAGGATCCTGGATGGATCCCAGGGATCCCCACAATTCCCACAATTCCGGGATGGATCCCAGGGATCCCCAGAATTCCCGGATTTCCTCACTCACGGCGTTGCCTGCCCGGAGCCGTCAGCCAGGGAGAGCCGGCCCTGCCCAGAGCAAAGAGTGATTAATTAATATTGATTAATATCGGTTCTTAATGATCTATTCTGATCTTGAATTTTATTATTAATTTCTCTGTTTATTATTAAATTCCCCATTATCAATTTAATTATTAATTTTAGATTTATTCGGTTTTCTGGTATTAAATTCTCTATTTATTATTATTAAATTCCCCATTATTAATTTAATATCCTGATTTAGTTGAACTTTATTATTGAATTATAATTAATTCTCTATTATTAAATTTTATTACTGAATTCTGTATTTATTACTAAATTCCCCATTATTAATTTAATTATTTATTTAATATTCATTAGATTTTCTGGTATTAATTTCTCTATTTATTATTAAATTCCCCATTATTAATTTAATATCCTGATTTAATTAATGATTGAATTTTATTATTAAATTCTCTATTTATTATTAAATTCCCGATTATTAATTTAATATCTTGATTTAGTTGAACTTCATTATTGAATTTTCTCATTCAAGTCTCTGCTCATTATTAAATTCCCCATTATTAATTTAATTATTAATTTAATATTTATTAGATTTTCTGGTATTAATTTCTCTATTTATTATTAAATTCCCCATTATTAATTTAATATCCTGATTTAGTTGAACTTTATTATTGAATTATAATTAATTCTCTATTATTAAATTTTATTACTAAATTCTGTATTTATTACTAAATTCCCCACTATTAATTTAATGTCCCATAAATCCCAAGAAAATCCCAACAAAAATTCCCAAAAACTCCACCAAAAATTCCCATAAATCCCAATAAAATCCCTACAAAAATTCCCACAAATTCCATCAAAAATGTCCCATAAATCCCAAGAAAACTCTCAAAAAATTCCCAAAAAACTCCGCCAAAAATTCCCATAAATCCCAATAAATTCCCTACAAAAATTCCCAAAAATTCCACCAAAAATTCCCATAAATCCCAATAAATTCCCTACAAAAATTCCCAAAAATACAATCAAAAATTCCCAATAAACAACCCAAAAATTCCCAAAAACTCCACCAAAAATTCCCATAAATCCCAATTAAAATCCCCTAAAAATTCCCACAAATTCCACCAAAAATTCCCATAAATCCCAATAAAATCCCCCCCAAAAATTCCCGTCAATTCCAATAAAAACCCAACAAAAATTTCCCCATACCCGATCAAAAATTCCCATAAATCCCAATAAATTCCCTACAAAAATTCCCAAAAATTCCACCAAAAATTCCCATAAATCCCAATAAAAATTCCCAAAAATTCCATCAAAAATTCCCATAAATCCCAATAAAAATTCCCAAAAATTCCATCAAAAATTCCCATAAATCCCAATAAAAATTCCCAAAAATTCCATCAAAAATTCCCATAAATCCCAATAAATTCCCTACAAAAATTCCCAAAAATTCCACCAAAAATTCCCATAAATCCCAATAAAAATTCCCAAAAATTCCACCAAAAATTCCCATAAATCCCAATAAAAATTCCCAAAAATTCCATCAAAAATTCCCATAACTCCCAATAAATTCCCTACAAAAATTCCCAAAAAAATTCCACCAAAAATTCCCATAAATCCCAATAAAAATTCCCAAAAATTCCATCAAAAATTCCCATAAATCCCAATAAAAATTCCCAAAAATTCCATCAAAAATTCCCATAACTCCCAATAAATTCCCTACAAAAATTCCCAAAAAAATTCCACCAAAAATTCCCATAAATCCCAATAAAAATTCCCAAAAATTCCATCAAAAATTCCCATAAATCCCAATAAAAATTCCCAAAAATTCCATCAAAAATTCCTATAAATCCCAATAAAAACCTCCCCCCAAAAAAACCCCACCCCACCAAAACCTGCGGTAAATAAATCATTAAAAATCCCAAATTATTCCCAAAAATCCCAAATATTCCTGAAAATCTCCCAGCTTTGGCTTTCCTTCTGGGAATGAGGAATATTCCCAAAATTTGGGAATATGGAATTCTGGAAGGAATTCCCACCTTTCCCACAAATGTCAGATCTTCCGTGAAATTCCCTTCGTAGACGGATCCGTCCTCCAGGAACAGAATTCCCGAGCCCTTGGGATGAGAAAAAAGTTGGGAATTCTTTGGGAAAATTCCCAAGAGAATTCCAAGGAAACAGCGATTTTCTCTGGGAAAATTCCAAACGATTTTAGGAATTCTAGGAATTTAGGAAAGATATTTTAGGGAATTCTTTGGGAAGTGATTCTGAGGAAATTCCAAGAAAATTCCAAGGAAACTGTGATTTTCTTTGGGAATCCATTGGGGATTTTCTTCCCTCTGGGATTTATTCCAGAGTTGAAGCCCAAAGGTTTCCTCATCCCAGGAAATTCCAGGGCTGGAATGGCTCCCTCTGGAAAATGGGATTGAGCTGATTGATCTGATTGATCTGATTTAATTGATCTGATTGGTGTGATCTGATTGGTGTGATCTGATTGATCTGATTGATCTGATTGATCTGATTGATGTGATTGATGTGATTTAATTAATTTGATTGATGTGATCTGATTGATCTGATTGATCTGATTGATCTGATTGATCTGATTGAGGTGATTTAATTGATCTGATTGATCTGATTGATGTGATCTGATTGATCTGATTGATCTGATTGAACTGATTTAATTGATCTGATTGAGGTGATTTAATTGATCTGATTGATCTGATTGATGTGATCTGATTGATCTGATTGATCTGATTGAACTGATTTAATTGATCTGATTGAGGTGATTTAATTGATCTGATTGATCTGATTGATGTGATCTGATTGATCTGATTGATCTGATTGATCTGATTGATCTGATTGATCTGATTGAGGTGATTTAATTGATCTGATTGATCTGATTGATGTGATCTGATTGATCTGATTGATCCGATTTATTTGATTGATTTGAGAGGTATGATGGATATGATATGGTATGATTGATATGATATGATATGATATGATAGATATGAGATGATTGATATGATATGATTGATATGATTGATATGATATGATATGATATGATTGATATGATTGATATGATATGATATGATTGATATGATATGATTGATATGATTGATATGATTTGATATGATATGATATGATATGATTGATATATTATATTATATTATATTATATTATATTATATTATATTATATTATATTATATTATATTATATTATATTATATTATATTATATTATATTATATTATTGATATGATATGATTGATATGATATGATTGATATGATATGATATGATGTGATATGATATGATATGATTGATATGATATGATATGAAATGATATGATTGATATGATTGATATGATTGATATTATATGATATGATTGATATGATATGATTGATATTATATGATATGATTGATATGATTGATATGATTGATATGATATGATATGATTGATATGATTGATATGATTGATATGATATGATTGATATGATATGATTGATATGATTGATATATGATACGATATGATTGATATGATATGATATGATATTATATTATATTATTGATATGATTGATATGATATGATACGATATGATATGATATGATTGATATGATTGATATGATATGATACGATGTGATTGATATTATATGATAGATATGATATGATTGATACGATGCGATCTGATCCGATCCAATCTGATTGATAGGATCCGATATTATATCTCCCATTCCCTTGGGAATATCCATCCCCATCCCCCTCCAGGATCAAAACCTTCCCCTGATCTCCAGCCCTCTTCATCCTCCGAGATTTCATTCCGGACCGGAGCCTCCCCCCAGGCCCACGTGGTGAATTCCCGGTGCCGGGAATTCCCGGATTCCATGGAAATCCCGGACTCACCACCATTTTATCCGCCTGGAACCTCCTCTGGTAGCAGAGCCCCGAGTGCGTCACCACGATTCCGTCTCCGTGCCTGCGGTCGTCCCACCACATCCCGATGTACCGCTCCCCTCTGGAACGACACCAAAACCCCATCCATGGATTTTTCCCTGCTTTTCCCTCCTCTCCCCCCCGTCGGATCCGTCCCTCCCGGTTTATCCCGCGCAAACGGAACTCCGGGAATGTTTCCCGAGGAATTCCAGCCTTCCATCTCCACGGATCCATCCCAAACGTCCAGGATGGATCCCAGCGATCCCGAAGCTGTCCCACACCTCGGATCCATCCCGCTTTTACCTCTCCTTGTCCTCCCAGACTCCGTATCCGCTCTTTTTGTCCTTTTCCCAGTGGCCGGTGTATTTGAAGGGATTCTGAGCCGAGGAATTCTCCAGGATCCCGAATCCGTGGCGTTTGTCATCCTTGAAGTAACCCTTGTAGACCTGGCCGTCCCCGTACCTGCCGGAAAATCCGGGAATATTGGATTCCATCGGGAATATTTCTACTCCTGGAGTGGAAAACCAGGAAAATGAGGAGCTCAAGCTCATCCATCCCGAAATATTCCAACTATTTGGATTGGATCCTCGATCGCTGCAACACCCGTAAATCCCAAGAAAAATTCCCACAAACTCCTCCAAAAAGATTCCCATAAATCCCAATAAATTCCCAACAAAAACTCCCACAAATTCCACCAAAAATTCCCATAAATCCCAATAAAAATTCCCAAAAGTGGACATTCCTGAATTATCCAAGGAATCAACGCCGGGGCTTGGAATTGCTCTGGTGAATCCAGGCTGGAAAATTGGATCTGGAGCTTGGAACCAGCTCCTTCCCTGGACTGGGAAAATGGGATATCGGGAAGGAATTCCGGTTGGGATGGAATTCCCAGAGCAGCTGTGGCTGCCCCTGGATCCCTGGAATGTCCAAGGAAAGGTTGGACGGGGTTTAGAGAATCTGGGATGGTGGAAAATCCTTGCCCATGGAATGGGATGGGAACGGGATCATCCTTAAGCTCCCAGAAAATTCCGGAATTCTAAACGCCCACTGAGCATTTCCAGAGCAGGTTCTGAGATTTCAGGGAACATTTCAACATCCCTTCCAATCCATGGAACCCCCTTTTTCCTGGAATTTTCAATCCCTGGAACCACCTTTTCCCTGGAATTTTTATTCCTTGGAATTCCCTTTTCCCTGAAATTTCAATTCCCTGGAATCCCCTTTTCCCTGGAATTTTAAATCCCTGGAACCCCCTTTTTCCCTGAAACTCTAAACCCATGGAACCCCCTTTTCCCTGGAATTTTAAATCCCCGAAGCCCCCTTTTCCCTGGAATCCAGTCCTGGCATTTTAAAGCCCTGAAACCTCCTTTTCCCTGGAATTTTCAATCCCTGGAACCGCCTTTTCTCTGGAATCCAACCCTGAGATTTTAAATTCCTGGAACCTCCTTCTCCCTGGAATTTTAAACCCCTGGAATCGCCTTTTCCCTGGAATTTTAAATTCCTGGAGCCCCGTTTTCCCAGGAATTTCAAGTCCTGGAATATTAAATCCCTGGAATCCCCTTTTCCCTGGAATCCAACTGTGGAATGTCAATTTCCTGGAACTCCCTTTTCCCCTGGAATTTTAACTCCCTGGAGTCCCCTTTTCCCTGGAATTTTTAAATTCCTGGAACCGCCTTTTCCCTGGAATTTTAAATCCCTGAAACCCCTTTTTCCCTGGAATTTAAAATCCCTGGAACCCCTTTTTCCCTGGAATTTTAAATCCCTGGAACCCCCTTTTTCCCTGGAATTTTAAATCCCTGGAACCCCCTTTTTCCCTGGAATTTTAAATCCCTGGAACCGCCTTTTCCCTGGAATTTTTAAATTCCTGGAATTCCCTTTTCCCAGGAATTCCGAGCCCTGGAATTCACTTACTCACAGATTCCGTAGCCGCTCATCCTGCCCTGCTGCCAGTGGCACTTGTAGCAGTCGTAGCGATCCTCGGAGCGCCGCGGGAGCAGACGGATCCCGAACCTGCCGGGAATACACGGGAATGCTCAGGGGGGGAAATTCCAGCAGGGAAAATTCCAGCAGGGAAAAATTCCAGAATCGAAAATTCCAGCAAGGAAAAGGTCAGGATGGAAAAGGTCAGCAGGGAAAAATTCCAGCAGGGAAAATTCCAGAATCGAAAATTCCAGCATCGAAAATTCCAGCGTGGAAAAGGTTATCAGGGAAAATTCCAGCATGGAAAATTCCAGCATGGAAAATTCCAGCAGGAAAAATTCCAGCAGGAAAAATTCCAGTGTGGAGAATTCCAGCAGGGAAAATGTTAGCAGGGAAAATTCCAGCAAGGAAAAGGTCAGGATGGAAAAGGTCAGCAGGGAAAAATTCCAGCAGGGAAAATTCCAGCAAGGAAAAATTCAAGTGTGGAGAATTCCAGCATCGAAAATTCCAGCATCGAAAATTCCAGCATCGAAAATTCCAGCATCGAAAATTCCAGCGTGGAAAAGGTTATCAGGGAAAATTCCAGCATGGAAAATTCCAGCATGGAAAATTCCAGTGTGGAGAATTCCAGCAGGGAAAATTCCTGCAGGGAAAATTCCAGCATGGAAAAGGTCAGGATGGAAAAGGTCAGAAGGGAAAATTCCAGCAGGGAAAATTCCAGCAGGGAAAATTCCTGCAGGGAAAATTCCAGCGTGGAAAAGGTCAGGATGGAAAATTCCAGCAGGGAAAATTCCAACAGGGAAAAATTCCAGCATGGAAAATTCCAGCATGGAAAATTCCAGCAGGGAAAAATTCCAGTGTGGAGAATTCCAGAATGGAAAATTCCAGAATGGAAAATTCCAGCGGGAAAAAGGTCAGGATGGAAAAGGTCAGCAGGGAAAATTCCAGCAGAGAAAAATTCCAGTGTGGAGAATTCCAACATGGAAAATTCCTGCATGGAAATTTCCAGCAGGGAAAATTCCACCGTGGAAAAGGTCAGGATGGAAAATTCCAGCAGGGAAAATTCCAGCAGGGAAAAATTCCAGCAGGGAAAATTCCAGCAGGGAAAATTCCAGCATGGAAAATTCCAGCATGGCGAAGCCAAGCACAAAGTCCAGCATGGAAAACATCAAGATGGAAAATTCCTGGATGGAAAATTCCAGCATGGAAAGATCCCGTTTCTTTGGAAATCCGGGAATGAGATCCCGTTTTCCGAGGCTCACCCGTGCTCCCGGCCATCCCGGAAATCGCCCACGTGGTTGCGGCCGTCGCTCCACTTCAGCGTCCCCCTGGAATGCAGGGAATTCTCTCACATGGAACATCCCAACATTCCCACATGGAATATCCCGACATTCCCACATGGAATATCCCGACATTCCCACATGGAATATCCCAGCATTCCCACATGGAATATCCCAGCATTCCCACATGGAATATCCCAGCATTCCCACATGGAAAATCCCAACATTCCCATGGGCAAATTCCCAACATTCCCATGGGGAACATCCCAGCATTCCCACCTGGAATATCCCGACATTCCCACATGGAATATCCCAACATTCCCACATGGAATATCCCAGCATTCCCATGGGGAACATCCCGATATTCCCATGGGGAAAATCCCAACATTCCCATGGGGAACATCCCGACATTCCCACCTGGAATATCCCAACATTCCCATGGGGAAATTCTGACATTCCCACATGGAATATCCCAACATTCCCACATGGAATATCCCGACATTCCCACATGGAAAATCCCAACATTCCCGCATGGAACATCCCGATATTCCCATGGGGAAAATCCCAATATTCCCATGGGGAAATTCCCGACATTCCCGCATGGAACATCCCAATATTCCCACATGGAAAATCCCGACATTCCCGTGGGGAAATTCCCGACATTCCCTGGGGAAATTCCCGACATTCCCACATGGAACATCCCAATATTCCCATTGGGAAATTCCTGACATTCCCACCTGGAACATCCCGACATTCCCGTGGGGAAATTCCTGACATTCCCATGGGGAAAATCCCAATATTCCCAGATGGGACATCCCGACATTCTCCCTTTCAATCCCTGGAATCCCCTTTTTCCCTGGAATTTAAAATCCCTGGAATCCACTTTTCCCTGGAATGCAGCCTGACATTCCCACATGGAATATCCCAACATTCCCAAATGGAATATCCCGACATTCCCATGCGGAAAATCCTGACATTCCCACTAGGGACATCATTTCTCCCTTTTAATCCCTGGAACCGGCTTTTCCCTGGAATTTTAAATCCCTGGAATCCCCTTTTCCTTGGAATTTTAAATTCCTGGAATTTTAAATCCCTGGAATCCCCTTTTCCCTGGAATTTTAAATCCCTGGCATTTTAAATCCCTGGCATTTTAAATCCCTGGAATTTTAAATTCCTGGAATTTTAAATCCCTGGAATTTTAAATCCCTGGAATCCCCCTTTTCCCTGGAATTTTAAATTCCTGGCATTTTAAATCCCTGGAATTTTAAATCCCTGGAATCCCCTTTTTCCAGGAATTTTAAATCCCTGGAATTTTAAATCCCTGGAATTTTAAGTCCCTGGAACCCCCTTTTCCCCTGGAATTTTAAATCCCTGGAATCCCCTTTTTCCTGGAATTTTAAATCCCTGGAATTCCCTTTTCCTTGGAATTTTAAATTCCTGGAATTTTAAGTCCCTGGAATCCCCTTTTCCCCTGGAATTTTAAGTCCCTGGAATCCCCCTTTTCCCTGGAATTTCAAAGTCATGGAACACCCTTTTTCCTGGAATTTTACATCCCCAGAACTCCCTTTATCCTGGAATTTTAAATCCCTGGAACCCCTTTTCCCCTGGAATTTAAAATCCCTGGAATTTTAAATCCCTGGAATCCCCTTTTCCCTGGAATTTTGAGCCCCTGGAATCCCCTTTTTCCTGGAATTTTAAATCCCTGGAACTCCCTTTTCCCTGGAATTTTAAATCCCTGGAATCCCCTTTTTCCTGGAATTTTAAGTCCCTGGAATTCCCTTTTTCCTGGAATTTTAAATCCCTGGAATCCCTTTTTCCCCGGAATCCAGCCCAACATTCCCCCTGGAATATCCCAACATTCCCACGGGGAACAGGAGCTCCCAAATCCCAGCCAATATTAATTACTCTAATTAACATTCAGGCCACTAATTAACATTCAGGCCGCTAATTAACCTTCAGGCCGGTTCAGCTGCAGCTTTGAGCGGAGTTTGGGATTGGATCATTCCCAAGATTCTTTCCCTGAAATTTCCTTTCCATTTCCTTCATCAATTCCCGGATTTTAGTGGGAAAAATTCCATCCAAAAAAATTCCTCGAAGGCCGGAGAGCCAAAAGGCACCTCCAGGCCTCGATTTAATCCCGGAATGTTTTCCGGGATGAGTGGGAAGAATCCTTTGGAATTCTCTAATCCCAAAATTATTTTCTGGAGGTGCCTTTAGGACCTGGCAGCTGATCCCGAATTAATTACAGGGATTAATCCAAGCGCAATTGGAATTAATCCAATCCCAGCCTGGAATTCCAGTCCTGAGGGATCGGCGATTCCGTGGATTTTGGGGGTTGGGAAAGGGATTCCAGGATAAAAATGAAATTCCCAAAATCCTGGAATTTCCCTCCTTGCCGGGTTCCCGCTCCAGCCGCACCCGGATTTAATTCCGGCCTCATCCCAGAAAATCGGATCCCTGATTTCCAATGGAATTCCAAAATCCTGGAATGCTTTGGGGACACCTCCCACAGTCCCAGGCTGATCCGAGCGCCCGACCTGGACATTCCCGGGATTCAGGGACAGCCCCAAATCTCTGGGAATTCCGGCTCCTCCCCACCCATCCCAGTCCAGATCCCAGTTCCAATCCCAATTTCCCCAGTTTGGGATTTTGGGATCATCCAATCCCATCCCAGGGCCATTCCCACCATCCCACCCGTGGCCACTTCCAGGGATTCAGGGAATTCCAGGGAATTCCAGCCCAGCCCCTCCCAGCCAGGAATTCCTTCCCAAATGGAATTGGAATAAAATTCCAATTTGAAATTCCAATCAAATTTCCAATTCCAAATGGAGCTTGGAATAAAAACTGGGAATGCCAGCAGCCTGGAAAATTGGGAATTTTGGGAATTCGGAGCTTGGGAATCCCTCAGAGATCCCTCAGGGAATGCTGGAATTTTTGGAATCCTCAGGGAATGTTGGAATTTTTTTTCTCCTCTCCCCTGCTTTGCCTCCAATTGGAGCGATTGGAAATCCTGGAATTATGGAATTTTTGGGATCTTCAAAGTTCCAACCCCGTGGAATTGCCAGGAATTCCTTCCCAAATGGAATTGGAGCTCGGAATAAAAACTGGGAATTGGGCTGAGGGAAAGCCAGCAGCCTGGAAAATCGGGAATTTTGGGAATTTCAGGAATTCTGAGCTCATTTTGGAGCTGGAGGCTTTGGAATCCCTCAGGGAACGTTGGAATATTTTTCCTCCCCTCCTCCGCTCCAAATCCCGATGGGAACAATTGAAAATCCTGGAATTTTTGGGCCTTGATGGGAATCTTAAAATTCCAACCCCGTGCCGGGAGCGTTTCCCGTTATCCCAGGCTGCTCCAAGCGTCCGATCCTCCCTTGGAAATTCCAGGGATCCAGGGGCAGCCCCGGAATCTCCGGGAATTCCATCCCGAGGTTTGATCCCGACCTCCGGATGGCGAAACACCAAAACCCGGCCCGGGGTTGTTTGGATTTCTCCGGCTGTTCCCGACGCCTCCGCGAGACTGGAGCGGCTCCAGCTTTTCCAGGATTTTGAAATCCTTGGATGGCTTCCCTTTGGATTCGTGCGTGGGAATGGAAAGAGGGAGGAGGGAAAAGCCGGAGCACGGCCAGGTTTCGGTCGGGTTCTAGGGAAAGGTTCGTCCCGAGGAATGGGATATTCCAGAGGGAATGGGAATGTTCCAGAGGGAATGGGAATATTCCAGAGGGAATGGGAATGTTCCAGAGGGAATGGGAATGTTCCAGAGGGAATGGGAATGTTCCAGAGGGAATGGGAATGTTCCAGAGGGAATGGGAATATTCCAGAGGGAATGGGAATGTTCCAGAGGGAATGGGAATAGTCACCTGGGAATGGGAATATTCACCTGGGAATGGGAATGTTCACCTGGGAATGGGAATATTCCAGAGGGAATGGGATATTCCAGAGGGAATGGGAATATTCCAGAGGGAATGGGAATATTAAACTGGGAATGGGAATATTCCACAGGGAATGGGAATATTAAACTGGGAATGGGAATATTCACCAGGAATGGGAATGTTCACCTGGGAATGGGAATATTCATCTGGGAATGGGAATATTCCAGAGGGAATGGGAATGTTCACCAGGAATGGGAACATTCCTCAGAGAATGGGAATATTCACCCTGGAATGTTTACCTGGAATGGGAATATTCCACAGGGAATGGGAATATTCCAGAGGGAATGGGAATATTCCAGAGGGAATGGGAATATTAAACTGGGAATGGGAATGTTCACCTGGGAATGGGAATATTCACCAGGAATGGGAATATTCCAGAGGGAATGGGAATATTCCAGAGGGAATGGGAATATTCCAGAGGGAATGGGAATGCTCACCTGGGAATGGGAATATTCCACAAGGAAGGGGAATGTTCACCTGGGAATGGGATATTCCAGAGGGAATGGGAATATTCTCCTGGGAATGGGAATATTCCAGAGGGAATGGGAATATTCATCTGGGAATGGGAATATTCCAGAGGGAATGGGAATATTCCACAAGGAATGGGAATATTCACCGGGAATGGGAATGCTCACCTGGGAATGGGAATATTCCAGAGGGAATGGGAATATTCCAGAGGGAATGGGAATATTCCAGAGGGAATGGGAATATTCCAGAGGGAATGGGAATGCTCACCTGGGAATGGGAATATTCCAGAGGGAATGGGAATGTTTCTCAGGGAATGGGAATGTTCACTGGGAATGAGAATATTCCAGAGGGAATGGGAATATTCACCAGGAATGGGAATGTTCACCTGGGAATGGGAATATTCCACAAGGAATGGGAATATTAAACTGGGAATGGGAATGTTCACCTGGGAATGGGAATATTCCAGAGGGAATGGGAATATTCCAGAGGGAAT
Source organism: Poecile montanus (assembly GCA_038429875.1). NCBI lineage: Eukaryota > Metazoa > Chordata > Aves > Passeriformes > Paridae > Poecile > Poecile montanus. The sequence continues at coordinate 2,364,355 of CM076503.1, read as the reverse complement.
GGGAATGTTCATCTGGGAATGGGAATATTCCAGAGGGAATGGGAATATTCACTGGGAATGGGAATATTCCCAAGGCTGCTCCGGGAGTTTGGGCAGGTTGGGGTTTTTGGGAATGTCTGTTGATCCCTGGGAGCTTTTCCCACTCCGGATATTCCAGAATTCCGTCTCTGCTCCCGGCACAGGATGTGGAATGCTCAGGGGAGTGGGAATCCGGCTTTTCCCCCTTCGGAATTCCGGGACAGCCGGAGTTTATCCCACAGAAATTCCCATTCCCTGGGAAACCCCGGAGCAAGCAGCAAGGCCAGGATGCTGCTCCGGAACCTTCCAGCAACCAAATCCCGGCTGGGATATTCCAGGAGTGGGAATTCCAGAGGAATTCCAGGAGTGGGAAGGGAACTCAAATCCGAGGAATTGAACACCTGGAATCCCGGAATTCTGCCACGGAATTCCTGGGAAACCTCAGCCGAGAGGCCCAGAATTCCCTCTGGAATTCCCTCAGGCCAGAATTCCCTCCAGAATTCCCTCAAGGCCAGAATTCCCTCTGGAATTCCCTCAGGCCAGAATTCCCTCCGGGAATTTGTCCTGTCCTGGAGGTTTCTGGAAAAGGATGGGATGTGATGGAGAAGCTCCAGGATCTTTCCCAACCATCACAAAAATGCCAAACCTGCAATTCCAGCCTCATTCCCGCTTGGAAAAGGGGCCCAAAAGGCAATTCCAGGATTATTCCCGCTTGGAAAAAAACCCCAAAAGGCAATTCCAGCCTCATTCCAGCTTGGAAAAGGGACCTGAAAACCACTTCCAACGTCAATCCCGCTTGGAAAAGGGGCCCAAAAGGCAATTCCAGGATTATTCCCGCTTGGAAAAAAACCCCAAAAGGCAATTCCAGCCTCATTCCAGCTTGGAAAAGCGGTTCAAAAGGTGCCTCCAACCTTATTCCAACTGGGAAAAAGGATCTAAAAGCCACTTCCAGCCCCATTCCCGCTCGGAAAAGGGACCCAAAAGTCAATTCCAGCCTCTTTCCTGCTTGGAAAAGGGACCTGGAAACCACTTCCAACGTCAATCCCGCTTGGAAAAGGGGCTCAAAAGGCACTTCCAGCCTCGTTCCTGCTTGGGAAAAGGGTCTGGAGGGCAATTCCAACCTTATTCCAACTTGGAAAAGGGACCTGAAAACCATTTCTGTCCTCAATCCAGCTTGGAAAAGCAGCCTTAAATCCACTTCCAGCCTCATTCCCACCTGGAAAAAGTCCCCAAAATCCATTTCCAGCCTCATTCCCGCTTGGAAAAAAAACCCTAAAGCCACTTCCAGCCTCCTTCCCACCCAGAAAAGGGACTCAAAAGTCACTTCCAGCCTCATTCCTGCCCGGAAAAGGGGCCCAAAAGGCAACTCCAGCCTCCTTCCCACTTGGAAAAAGTCCCCAAAATCCACTTCCAGCCTCATTCCCACTTGGAAAAAACTCCAAAAGACAATTCCAGCCTCATTCCCACCTGGAAAAAGTCCCCAAAAGGCAATTCCAGCCTCATTCCCGCCCGGAAAAGGGACCCAAAATCCACTTCCAGCCTCCTCCCCATCCAGATAAAAAACCCAAAATTCACTTCCAGCCTCATTCCCGCTTGGAAAAAAACCCCAAAAGGCAATTCCAGCCTCATTCCCGCTTGGAAAAGGGGCCCAAAGGGCGCTTTCAAGATTATTCCAACTTGGAAAAGTGACACAAAAGAGAATTCCAACCTCTCTCCCACTTGGAAAAAGGGGCCCAAATGGAGCATCCAACCTTATTTCCACTTGGGAAAAGACCCCAAAAGTAATTTCCAGCCTCATTCCCATCCGGAAAAGGGGCCCAAAAAGCACTTCCAACGTCATTCCCACCGGGAAAAAGAACCAAAAAGACAATTCCAGCCTCATTCCCGCCTGGAAAAAGAACCTAAAAACCACTTCCAATGTCATTCTTGCCCGGAAAAGGGGCCCAAAAGGCACTTCCAGCCTCATTCCTGCCCGGAAAAGGGGCCCAAAAGGAGCATCCAGCCTCATTCCCACTTGGGAAAAAAACCCTAATGTCACTTCCAGCCTCATTCCCGCCCGGAAAAGGGGCCCAAAAGGCAATTCCAGCCTCATTCCCACTTGGAAAAAAACCCCAAAATCCACTTCCAGCCTCCTTCCCATCCAGAAAAGGGGCCCAAAAGGCAATTCCAGCCTCATTCCCACTTGGGAAAAAGCCCCAAAAGCCACTTCCAGCCTCATTCCCGCCTGGAAAAGGGACCCAAAATCCATTTCCAGCCTCATTCCCACCCGGAAAAGGGACCCAAAATCCATTTCCAGCCTCCTTCCCACCCGGAAAAGTGTCGCAGGCGGTTCCTTACTTGCCGTGGGGTTTCCCCTCCAGCCACTCCCCCTCGTAGGTGGCCCCTCGGAGCCGGCCGTCCCTGCGGAATCCGTAGCTGAAGAATCTTCGGGAAGGAGCCTCGGCGCCGTCGCCGCTGCCGCCCCAGAGCGGGAAATCGCGCTTCCCGTTGAGCGCCTGGCGCACGGCCTGCTCCAGCTTCCAGCGCCACACGGCCTGAGGGCACGGAAAACAGGGAGAGACAGGGAATCAGAGCCCAGCCCGGGAAAAACGGGATGGAGAAAACGTCAGGGAAGCGCTGAGGGATTTGTGGGAATCAGTGTTGATCCCGGGAAAATCATCCGGAGACAACTCCAGGGAAGCGCTGAGGAATTTGTGGGAATCAGCCCCAATTCCGGGAAAATCATCCAGAGACGATGTCGGGGAAGCGCTGAGAAATTTGTGGGAATCAGAGCCAATCCCGGGAAAATGGGACAGAGATGTCAGGGAAGTGCTGAGGAATTTGTGGGAATCAGAGCCAATCCCGGGAAAATTGGACGGAGAAAATGTCGGGGAAGCACTGAGGGATTTGTGGGAATCAACGCCGATCCCGGGAAAATCATCCGGAGATGATGTCAGGGATGCCCTGAGGAATTTGTGGGAATCAACGCTGATCCCAGGAAAACTGGACAGAGAAAATGTCAGGGAAGCGCTGAGGAATTTGTGGGAATCAGTGCTGATCCCAGGAAAATCATCCGGAGATGATGTCAGGGATGCCCTGAGGAATTTGTGGGAATCAACACCGATCCCAGGAAAATTGGATGGAGAAAATGTCAGGGAAGCACTGAGGAATTTGTGGGAATCAGCCCCAATTCCAGGAAAATCATCCAGAGACGATGTTGGGGAAGCGCTGAGAAATTTGTGGGAATCAGAGCCAATCCCGGGAAAATCATCCGGAGATGATGTCAGGGATACCCTGAGGAATTTGTGGGAATCAACGCCAATCCCAGGAAAATGGGACAGAGACAATGCCAGGTAATCGCTGAGGAATTTATGGGAATCAACGCCAATCCCAGGAAAATCAGCCGGAGACAACTCCAGGGAAGAGCTGAGGAATTTGTGGGAATCAGAGCCAATCCCGGGAAAATCATCCGGAGATGATGTCAGGGATACCCTGAGGAATTTGTGGGAATCAACGCCGATCCCAGGAAAACTGGACAGAGACAATGCCAGGGAACCGCTGAGGAATTTGTGGGAATCAGAGCCAATCCCAGGAAAATCAGCCGGAGACAACTCCAGGGAAGAGCTGAGGAATTTGTGGGAATCAGAGCCAATCCCAGGAAAATCAGCCGGAGACAACTCCAGGGAAGAGCTGAGGAATTTGTGGGAATCAGTGCTGATCCCAGGAAAATTGGACGGAGAAAATGTCAGGGAAGCACTGAGGAATTTGAGGGAATCAGCCCCAATTCCGGGAAAATCATCCAGAGACGATGTCAGGGAAGCACTGAGGAATTTGTGGGAACTCCAAAGGGGATTCTCCTGGACCAGTGGGAGGGAGGAATTCCCACTCGGATGTGAAAAAACCGGGAAAAATGTTAAAAAAGACAAAATTCCGGTGGAAAAGCAGCGAGAAACCGATGGGTTCCCACCAACATCAGCTCTGAGCAACCTCTGGAGTCTCATCCAGGATTTTTCTTTGGAAAAGGAGGGGAAAAACCCCAACCCAATCCCAGAAGCGCTGAGGAATTTGTGGGAATTCCAAAGGGGATTCTCCTGGACCAGTGGGAGGGAGGAATTCCTGCTCGGATGTGAAAAAAACGGGAAAAATGTTAAAAAAGACAAAATTCCGGGGTTTTTTTTTTAAAAGGAGGGGAAAATTCCCGACCCAATCCCACTCTGGATTATTCTCCTGATTTAAATAACGTGGAAATGGGAAAATCCCGAATCCTGACCTTGGTCTGGGGGTCCTTGGTGGAGAGGACGAAGGTCTCCTCCGGGGTGGTGACGCGCAGGCCGTGCCTGGGAGGGAACAAAAACCAAAAAAAGGATGGAAAACTCAATTCCCAATCCCTCGGATCTTCCTCCTGGAGATCCCGGTGCTTTTCCAGGTGTTTCTTTAGTTTTTTTCTGGAGTTCTCCTGGATTGAATAATTTGGGATTGATGGGGTTGGGATGAACGGGATGAGAGGGAACGGCCTCAGGTTGTGCCTGGGGAGGGTGGGCTCGGATATCAGCGGGAATTTTTTTATGGAAAACCTGGGTCGGGATTGCTCAGGGAGGTTTGGGATTTGATGATTCCAGAGGGGTTTTTTCCAACTTCAGAAATCCTGGGATTTCAATCTGGCAGCAAATTCCAAGCTGCTGAGATCCCGTTATCCGTATCCCAATCCCTCCGCTCGGAAAGGAGATGGGACAAAGCTTTGGAGCGTTTTCCCATCCACCTGAACCTTTTCATTCCTGGAATTTCCTGGATTTTGGGGTTTTTTTGAATTCCCAGTAGGAATTTCTCACTCACGATCCTGGAGGCAATTTCTCTCCGCAGTTTTCATCCACCCACACCAACTTCAGATCAAAACTCTGGAAGCTGTTTCCCTGGAAAAAATGGGAAAAGGGAATTGCTGGAAACATCCGTGGAATAGCAGAGCTGGAGGGGCAGCGCAAATTCCCGATTTTTTTGAACCAGAGATGGAAAAAACATGGAAAAAAGGAGGGAATTTCTCGTCTGAACATTCCTAAAGCTCTTCCAAAATTCCATGGCCACGTCCAGGAGTGAAACATTCCCAGATGACCCCGATGTCCACGGGAATTCCTTCCCCACCACACGACAACATTCCCAAATCATTCCAGCCGACATTCCCAGAGATTTGTGGCTGCCCCATCCCCGGATGTGTCCAAGGAAAGCTGGGATGGTGGAAACCACGGAATGGCCTGGGAATGGATCAGCTTTAAACTCCCTTCCCATCCAATCCATTCCGGGATTTATTTAGGATTTGGACTCCGGGTGGCAGCGCCAAAAAATATCCCAGGAATCCCAAATTTAAGGATTTTGGGATCAGCAGAAGAGGAACAGAACAAACTCCAACATGGAATAAAAGGAAAAAATTCCATTTCCCATCTCCTTTCCCATCCAGGTGTCCACACGGAGCTGCTGCCTGGCAGGATGGAGTTTTCCAAGGAATTCCCGGAATGTTCTCCCGGATTTGGGAAAAGAGGCAAGGAAGGGATGTCAAGATTCCCAACCAGCTCCATCCCAATCCGGTTGGAATTCCCAAAGTTCCATAAAGCTCGGCAGCAGCAGGTGAGACACAGACGGGAATCGCGGATTGAACATGGAGATAATTCCATGGATTTGCTGATCCCAAACCTCCCATCCCAGGCACCGGATCCAGCTCATCCAAAAATGTGGAAAACCCAAATTCCATGGCAGGGGATGCTCTTCCTGGAGTTTTTAGGGAATTCTCATCATCTCAGGGATGAGAATTCCACAGTGTCCAGGTGGGGAAGGGAATCTCCACCCCATTCCCAAGGTTGGATCCTGATTATTCCCAAAGTTTTGTTTGGGAGAGTTTGGGAATGTTCCAGATCCCAGGACAGTGTTGGGATACCTGAGGAGCAGGAAGAGATTCCTGCTGGATCCTGGGAGCTTCCAAACCGGAATTCCACTGGAATTCCCTCACGGGAACACATCCCCACAGCCCAGAATTCCCAAAACCACCTCTGGAAAATCCCATTGATCCCAATCCGGGATCTCAGCCTTGATCCAGCAGATCCCTTGGAATAACAAAGGGCCCAAATTCCCTGTGGAAAAGGGTTTGGATCACTCCAAAGGTGCCCAAATCCACATTTCCTGGGAATATCCTGTGGATCTCCTCTACTCCTTCCCAGATTTTCCTTTTTTTTTCCCCCAGAGCCAACCACACCTGGATCGATCCATGCCAAAATTTTCCCAACTTTTCCCATCAGCTGAACTCTGCTGGATTCTCAACATCAAAAAACCTGGAATTTTCCAGCCATTCCTTCAGGAAATTCCAGTCATTTTTGCCCGTTTGTTCCGTTGGAATTTCAGGGTGTTTTTTCCGTGTTCTCTTCCCGCTGGCTCCGGAGGATCCCGGACTCACCTGGATCAGCACCAGGACGTCGTCGAAGAGCAGGAGGCGCTCGGAGCGGGAGCCGCCGGAAGCGATGGGAAGGTTCCTGCTGTCCTCCAGGAGCCTCCGCTCGGGAACGCGCAGCACGTCCTGGAGCACAGGGAAAAACCGGGATTGGGAGAGGACACGGAATTCCAGGCGGGAATTCCCGCTGGGATCAGCTGGCTCGGGGTGACGGATGTGGGGCACAAAGTCGGAACCCCCAGGGAGCTCCTCCAGCTCCTCCAGCCAGCCCTGACTGATGGAATTCCAGCCACAGATTCCCAATCCAGATCAAATTCCCAATCCAGATCAAATTCCCAATCCAGATCAAATTCCTGATCCAGATCAAATTCCTGATCCAGATCAAATTCCCGATCCACATCAAATTCCCAATCCAGATCAAATTCCCAATCCAGATCAAATTCCCAATCCAGATCAAATTCCCGATCCACATCAAATTCCCAATCCAGATCAAATTCCCAATCCAGATCAAATTCCCAATCCAGATCAAATTCCCGATCCACATCAAATTCCCAATCCAGATCAAATTCCTGATCCAAATCAAATTCCTGATCCTCATCACATTTCCAATCCACATCACATTTCCAATCCACATCAAATTCCCAATCCAGATCAAATTCCCAATCCAGATCAAATTCCTGATCCAGATCAAATTCCCGATCCACATCAAATTCCCAATCCAGATCAAATTCCTGATCCTCATCACATTTCCAATCCACATCAAATTTCCAATCCACATCACATTCCCAATCCAGATCAAATTCCCAATCCTGATCAAATTCCCTCTGGCTCAGGGTTCCAGGGACAGCGACACATTTGGGACAAGAATTCCAGGAGTTTCTCCAGCTCCCCCACCCAGCTCTGTTCTATGGAATTCCAGCCTCAAATTCCCAATCCAAATCAAATTCCTGATCCTTATCAAATTCCCAATCCATATCAAATTCCAAATTCTTATCAAGTTCCCAATCCAAATCAAATTCCCAATCCTTATTGAATTCCCAATCCTTATCAAATTCTGACCCTTATCAAACTCCTGATCCTTATCAAATTCCCAATCCAAATCAAATTCCCGATCCATATCAGATTCTGATCCATATAAAATTCCTTGTCCTTATGAAATTCCCCATGAAAATCAAATTCCTGATCCAGATCAAATTCCCAATCCATATCAAATTCCTGATCCATATCAAATTCCCCATGAAAATCAAATTCCTGATCCATATCCAGCTCCCAATCCAGATCAAGTTCTGATCTATATCAAATTCCCACCCATATCAAATTCCCGATCCAGGTGGGAATTCCCGATCCAGATCAAATTCCCAATCCAGATCAAATTCCCGATCCAGATCAAATTCCTGATCCAAATCAAATTCCTGATCCAGATCAAATTCCCAATCCTTATCAAATTCCGAGTCCAGATCAAATTCCTGATCCAGATCAAATTCCCAATCCAGATAAAATTCCGGATCCAGATAAAATTCCTGATCCTCATCACATTCCCAATCCAGATCAAATTCCTGATCCACATCAAATTCCCGATCCAGATCAAATTCCCAATCCAGATCAAATTCCTGATCCAAATCAAATTCCTGATCCAAATCAAATTCCCAATCCAGATCAAATTCCTGATCCAAATCAAATTCCTGATCCAAATCAAATTCCCAATCCAGATCAAATTCTGATCCATATCAAAATCCTCGTCCTTATAAAATTCCCACCCATATCAAATTCCCGATCCTTATCACACTCCTAATCCTTATCAAATTCCCAATCCATATCAAAGTTCCCATGAAAATCAAATTCCCACCCATATCAAATTCCCCATCCTTATCAAATTCCCAATTCTTATCAAACTCCTGATCCCTCTCCCATTCCCAATCCCATTCCCAATCCCAATCCCAATCCCATTCCCAATCCTATTCCCTCTCCCATTCCCATTCCCTCTCTCATTCCCGATCCTTCTCCCATTCCCATTCCCATCCCCATTCCCTCTCCCATTCCCATTCCCATTCCCATTCCTAAATTCCCATTCCCATTCCCATTCCCTCTCTCATTCCCATTCCCTCTCCCATTCCCAAATTCCCATTCCCATTCCCATTCCCATTCCCATTCCTAAATTCCCATTCCCATTCCCATTCCCTCTCCCATTCCCATTCCCATTCCCATTCCCATTCCCAATCCCGATCCCTCTCCCATCCCTATTGCCTCTCCCATTCCCTCTCCCTCTCCCATTCCCAAATTCCCATTCCCTCTCCCTCTCCCATTCCCATTCCCAATCCCTCTCCCATTCCCATCCCCATTCCCATTCCCAAATTCCCATTCCCTCTCCCATCCCATTCCCATTCCCAATCCCATTCCCATTCCCAAATTCCCAATCCCATTCCCATTCCCAATCCCGATCCCTCTCCCATCCCTATTCCCTCTCCCATTCCCTCTCCCTCTCCCATTCCCAAATTCCCGTTCCCTCTCCCATCCCATTCCCATTCCCATTCCCATTCCCAAATTCCCGATCCCTCTCCCATCCCATTCCCATTCCCATCCCCATTCCCTCTCCCATTCCCATTCCCATTCCCATCCCCATTCCCTCTCCCATTCCCATTCCCATTCCCATTCCCATTCCCTCTCCCATTCCCATTCCCATTCCCATTCCCATTCCCTCTCCCATTCCCATTCCCATTCCCATTCCCATTCCCGTTCCCATTCCCATTCCCGTTCCCATTCCCATTCCCATTCCCATTCCCATTCCCAAATTCCCGATCCCTCTCCCATCCCATTCCCATTCCCATCCCCATTCCCTCTCCCATTCCCATTCCCATTCCCATTCCCATTCCCTCTCCCATTCCCATTCCCATTCCCATCCCCATTCCCTCTCCCATTCCCGTTCCCATTCCCATTCCCATTCCCATTCCCATTCCCATTCCCATTCCCATTCCCATTCCCATTCCCATTCCCATTCCCGCTCCCATCCCATTCCGGACTCACGGTGAATTTACATCCCAGGGAATTCCAGAGCTCCTTGGTGCGGGCGGCTTCATCCAGGACCTGGCTGACGAAGGATTCCAACTTCCCGAATTCCCGCTCCACGGCTCCGGCCGCGTCCCGCTCGGGGCCCTGGGAAAGGATGGAAAAATCCGGGAATGCTCCCGCTGGGGGGAAGGGAGATCCAGGCTGGATTTTCGGGAATATTTAAAAAGATCCATTCTGGATTTTCGGGAATATTTAAGAATATCCAGGCTGGATTTTTGGGAATATTCAGCAATATCCAGGTTGGATTTTCAGGAATGTTTGGCAAGGTCCTGCCTGGATTTTTGGGAATATTTATCAATGTCCAGATTGGATTTTTGGGAATATTCAGCAATATTCAGGCTGGATTTTTGGGAATATTCAGCAATATCCAGGCTGGATTTTCAGGAATATTTATCAATTTCTGGATTGGATTTTTGGGAATATTTAGCAATGAATAAAGAGAAATATATCCATAAAGATTGGATTTTTGGGAATATTCAACAATGTCCAGGCTGGATTTTTGGGAATATTCAACAGGTGCGCATCCTGGATCAAAGGAGATCCAGGCTGGATTTTCTGGGAATATTCAGCAACATCCAGAATGGATTTTTGGGAATATTTAGGAATATCCAGGCTGGGTTTTCAGAAATATTCAGCAATATCCACACTGGATTTTTTTGGGATATTTAAGAATATCTAGGGATTTTTGGGAATATTTAGCAAAGGAGATCCAGCCTGGATTTTTGGGAATATTTAGCAATATCCAGGCTGGATTTTTTGGGAATGTTCAGCAACATCCAGGCTGGATTTTTGGGAATGTTCAGCAATGTCCAGATTGTTTTTTTGGGAATATTTAGCAATGAATAAAGATAAATAAATCCATAAAGATTGGATTTTTGGGAATATTCAGCAAAGGAGATCCACACTGGATTTTTGGGATATTTAAGAATATCCAGGTTGGATTTTTGGGAATATTCAGTAATGAATTCATAAAGATTGGATTTTTGGGAATATTTATGAATGTCCAGACTGGATTTTTGGGAATATTCAGCAAAGGAGATCCAGCCTTGATTTTTGGGAATATTCAGCAATATCCAGGCTGGATTTTTGGGAATATTCAGCAATTTACAGATTGGATTTCTGGGAATATTCAGCAACATCCAAGCTGGAATTCCTGGAATATTTAGCAATGTCCAGATTGGATTTTCGGCAATATTTAGGAATACCCTGGCTGGAATTCTGGGAATATTTAGCAAAGGAGATCCAGGCTGGATTTTTGGGAATATTCAGCAATATCCAGGCTGGATTTTTGGGAATATTCAGCAATATCCAGGCTGGATTTTTGGGAATATTTAGCAATGAATAAAGAGAAATATATCCATAAAGATTGGATTTTTGGGAATATTCAGCAATGTCCACGCTGGATTTTAGGGAATATTTATCAATGTCCAGATTGGATTTTCAGGAATATTCAGCAATGTCCAGGCTGGATTTTTGGGAATATTTAAGAATATCCAGGCTGGATTTTTGGGAATATTCAACAGCTGTGCATCCTGGATCAAAGGAGATCCAGGCTGGATTTTCTGGGAATATTCAGCAACATCCAGAATGGATTTTTGGGAATATTTAGGAATATCCAGACTGGATTTTTGGGAATATTCAACAATATCCACACTGGATTTTTTTGGGATATTTAAGAATATCTAGGGATTTTTGGGAATATTTAGCAAAGGAGATCCAGCCTGGATTTTTGGGAATATTCAGCAATATCCAGGCTGGATTTTTGGGAATATTTAGCAATATCCAGGCTGGATTTTTGGGAATGTTCAGCAACATCCAGAATGGATTTCTGGGAATGTTCAGCAATGTCCAGATTGTTTTTTTGGGAATATTTAGCAATGAATAAAGAGAAATAAATCCATAAAGATTGGATTTTTGGGAATATTCAGCAAAGGAGATCCAGCCTGGATTTTTGGGAATATTTATCAATGTCCAGGTTGGATTTTTGGGAATATTCAGCAATATCCAGGCTGGATTTTTGGGAATGTTCAGCAATGTCCAGATTGGATTTTTGGGAATATTTAGCAATGAATAAAGATAAATAAATCCATAAAGATTGGATTTTTGGGAATATTCAGCAATATCCACGCTGGATTTTAGGGAATATTCAGCAATATCCAGCCTGGATTTTTGGGAATATTCAGCAACATCCAAGCTGGAATTCCTGGAATATTTAGCAATGTCCAGATTGGATTTTCGGCAATATTTAGGAATACCCTGGCTGGAATTCTGGGAATATTTAGCAAAGGAGATCCAGGCTGGATTTTTGGGAATATTCAGCAATATCCAGGCTGGATTTTTGGGAATGTTCAGCAATGTCCAGATTGTTTTTTTGGGAATATTTAGCAATGAATAAAGAGAAATAAATCTATAAAGATTGGGTTTTTGGGAATATTCAACAATGTCCAGGCTGGATTTTTGGGAATATTTATCAGTGTCCTGACTGGATTTTTGGGAATATTCAGTAACGTATTCATAAAGATTGGATTTTTGGGAATATTCAGCAACATCCAGGCTGGATTTTTGGGAATATTCAGCAATGTCCAGATTGGTTTTTTGGGAATATTTAGCAATGAATAAAGAGAAATAAATCCATAAAGATTGGATTTTTGGGAATATTCAGCAAAGGAGATCCAGCCTGGATTTTTGGGAATATTTATCAATGTCCAGGTTGGATTTTAGGGAATATTCAGCAATTTACAGATTGGATTTCTGGGAATATTTAGCAAAGGAGATCCAGGCTGGATTTTTGGGAATATTTAGCAATATCCAGGCTGGATTTTTGGGAATATTCAGCAATGTCCAAGCTGGAATTCCTGGAATATTTAGCAACGTCCAGGTTGGATTTTTGGGAATATTTAGGAATATCCAGGTTGGATTTTTGGGAATATTCAGCAATATCCAGGTTGGATTTTTGGGAATATTTAGGAATATCCAGGCTGGATTTCTGGGAATATTCAGCAACATCCAAGCTGGAATTCCTGGAATATTTAGCAACGTTCAGGTTGGATTTTTGGGAATATTCAGCAATGTCCAGGCTGGATTTTTGGGAATATTCAGCAAAGGAGATCCAGGCTGGATTTTTGGGAATATTCAGCAATGTCCAGGTTGGATTTTTGGGAATATTTAGGAATATCCAGGTTGGATTTTTGGGAATATTTAGGAATATCCAGGCTGGATTTTTGGGAATATTTCTTCCCTCCAGAACCCCGAGCATTCCAGGCCCATTCCCACCTCCTGGAGCTGCTCCCGGAGCTGCCGGAGGAGCCGGAGGCAGCTCTGGCCGTGCTCCCGGAAAGGTTTGAGGAGCTCCGAGTGCAGGGCCGGAGCCAGGGAGCTCTCGGAGCTGAAATCCCGCAGGAATTCCTTCAGCACCGCCTTGTGCCGCTTCCAGGCCTCGCTGGAAAACCGGGAATGAGGAGAAAAGGTCGTTAATTCTCCCGGAATCGCCGTGAAAAAATACGGGAATTGGGATTTTCAGCTGTGAAAAACTGGGATTAAAGGGAATTTCATCCCACCCCTTCCCTAAATCCCGGAATTCTGACTCTAAATGGAGCTGGGAGAACTTGGAAAGAGGAAAATCCTGGAATTGTCCCTAAATCCCAGAATTCTGACTCTAAATGGAGCTGGGAATGCTTGGAAAGAGAGAAATCCTGGAATTGTCCCTAAATCCCAGAATTCTGACTCTAAATGGAGCTGGGAATGCTTGGAAAGAGAGAAATCTTGGAATTGTCCCTAAATCCCAGAATTCCAAATCCAGAGGGAGCTGGGAGAGCTTGGAAAGAGGAAAATCCTGGAATTGTCCCTAAATCCCAGAATTCTGACTCTAAATGGAGCTGGGAATGTTTGGAAAGAGGAAAATCCTGGAATTGTCCCTAAATCCCAGAATTCCAACTCCAGAAGGAGCTGGGAGAGCTTGGAAAGAGGAAAATCCTGGAATTGAGCCACGGAAAAATCGGGAATAAAGGGTTTGGGAATGGGCTCCTTAGAAATTCACATTTTCATTCCCTGCTTCCATCAAAATCTGGGATTAGAGGGAATTTCCTGATAGGTTCCCACCCCTTCCCTAAATCCCAGAATTCCCACTCTGGAATGAGCTGGGAGTGCTTGGAAAGAGGGAAACTCCTGGAATTGTCCCTAAATCCCAGAGTTCTGACTCCAGAGGGAGCCGGGAGTTCTTGGAAAGGGGAAAATCCTGGAATTGTCCCTAAATCCCAGAATTCCAACTCCAGAGGGAGCCAGGAACGCTTGGAAAGAGGAAAATCCTGGAACTGAGCCACGGAAAAATCGGGAATAAAGGGTTTGGGAATGGGCTCCTTAGAAATTCACATTTTCATTCCCTGCTTCCATCAAAATCTGGGATTAGAGGAATTCCCAGCCAGATTCCCACTCTCCAATCCCATCTTTTCCCTAAATCCCCAAATTCCAAGTTGCCAACTCCAGAGGGAGCTGGGAGAGCTTGGAAAGAAGAAAATCTTGGAATTGTCCCTAAATCCCAGAATTCTGACTCTAAATGGAGATGGGAGTGCTTGGAAAGAGGAAAATCCTGGAATTGTCCCTAAATCCCCAAATTCCAACTCCAGAGGGAGTTGGGAGAGCTTGGAAAGAGGAAAATCTTGGAATTGTCCCTAAATCCCAGAATTCTGACTCCAGAGGGAGCCGGGAACGCTTGGAAAGAGGAAAATCCTGGAATTGTCCCTAAATCCCAGAATTCCAACTCCAGAAGGAGCTGGGAGTGCTTGGAAAGGGGAAAATCCTGGAACTGAGCCATGGAAAAATCAGGAATAAAGGGTTTGGGAATGGGCTCCTTAGAAATTCACATTTTCATTCCCTGCTTCCATCAAAATCTGGGATTAGAGGGAATTTCCTGATAGGTTCCCATCCCTTCCCTAAATCCCAGAATTCCAACTCCAGAAGGAGCTGGGAGTGCTTGGAAAGAGGGAAATCTTGGAATTGTCCCTAAATCCCAGAATTCCAACTCCAGAGGGAGCTGGGAATGCTTGGAAAGAGGGAAATCCTGGAATTGTCCCTAAATCCCAGAATTCCAACTCCAGAAGGAGCTGGGAGTGCTTGGAAAGAGGGAAAATCCTGGAATTGTCCCTAAATCCCCAAATTCCAACTCCAGAGGGAGTTGGGAGAGCTTGGAAAGAGGAAAATCTTAGAATTGTCCCTAAATCCCAGAATTCTGACTCTAAATGGAGCTGGGAATGTTTGGAAAGAGGAAAATCCCAGAATTGTCCCTAAATCCCAGAATTCCAACTCCAGAAGGAGCTGGGAGTGCTTGGAAAGAGGAAAATCCTGGAATTGTCCCTAAATCCCAGAATTCCAAATCCAGAGGGAGCCGGGAGCTCTTGGAAAGAGGAAACTCCTGGAATTGTCCCTAAATCCCAGAATTCTGACTCTAAATGGAGCTGGGAATGTTTGGAAAGAGGAAAATCCCAGAATTGTCCCTAAATCCCAGAATTCCAACTCCAGAGGGAGCTGGGAGTGCTTGGAGAGAATGAAATCCTGGAATTGTCCCTAAATCCCAGAATTCCAAATCCAGAAGGAGCTGGGAGTTCTTGAAAAGGGGAAAATCCTGGAATTGTCCCCGAATCCCACGGATTCCCAAGATTCCCAAGGATTTTCCAGCCGCTGACCTCTTGTTCCCGGCCGCCCGCTCGAATCCTTGAACCACCACGAAGTTGGCAAAGGTGACGAAATACCTGGAAAAAATTCCAAGGATACGCGGGAGAAGGAAA
Organism: Poecile montanus; assembly: GCA_038429875.1. Classification (NCBI taxonomy): domain Eukaryota; kingdom Metazoa; phylum Chordata; class Aves; order Passeriformes; family Paridae; genus Poecile; species Poecile montanus. The sequence continues at coordinate 2,349,082 of CM076503.1, read as the reverse complement.
TTCGGGATGAATTTCAGGATCCCAAATCGTTGGGAAATTCCCTTAATCCCACAGTCTGGAAAAATTTGGGAAGTTTGATGGGAAAAAAGATTGGATTGGATCCGGGAATTTTTTCCTGACTTTAATTCCAGGATTTTTGGGCATAAAAGCTCTGATCGGAGCGGGATCCGTTTCCATCGGATTTCATGGAATGAAATTCCTGCTTGAAGGAATTCCTCAGCCTGGAATTCCCATCAGAATTTGGAAAATTTGGGAATTCTGGGATGGAATTGATGGAATTGTTCCGGCTCTGAGCTCCGTTCATTTCTCCAAACTCGGAATTTTCTTTTCCCATTTAATATTTTCCACATTTTTTTTCCAAGAGCTGCAATTTTACCAAAAATTCCCGGCAAATCCCAGACTTTCCCAACAAATCCCAGATTTTCCCACTCAAATTCCTGATTTCCCACTCAAATCCCAAATTTCCCAACAAATCCCAGATTTTCCCACTCAAATCCCCGATTTTCCCGCTCAAATCCCTGATTTTCCCAACCAATCCCAAATTTTCCCAACAAATCCCAGATTTCCCAACCAATCCCAGATTTTCCCATTCAAATCCCAGACTTTCCCAACAAATCCCAGATTTTCCCACTCAAATTCCTGATTTCCCACTCAAATCCCTGATTTTCCCAACCAATCCCAAATTTTCCCACTCAAATCCCAGATTTCCCAACCAATCCCAGATTTTCCCACTCAAATCCCTGATTTCCCACTCAAATCCCAAATTTCCCAACAAATCCCAGACTTTCCCAACAAATCCCAGATTTTCCCACTCAAATCCCACATTTTCCCACCAAATCCCACATTTTCCCACTCAAATCCCACATTTTCCCACTCAAATCCCAGATTTCCCAACCAATCCCAGATTTTCCCACTCAAATCCCCGATTTTCCCGCTCAAATCCCAGATTTTCCCAACCAATCCCAGACTTTCCCAACCAATCCCAGATTTTCCCAACCAATCCCAGATTTTCCCAACAAATCCCAGATTTTCCCAACCAATCCCAGATTTTCCCACTCAAATCCCAGATTTTCCCAACAAATCCCACATTTTCCCACTCAAATCCCAAATTTCCCAACAAATCCCTGATTTTCCCACTCAAATCCCAGATTTTCCCAACCAATCCCAGATTTTCCCAACAAATCCCACATTTTCCCACTCAAATCCCAAATTTCCCAACCAATCCCAGATTTTCCCACTCAAATCCCAGATTTTCCCAACCAATCCCAGATTTTCCCATTCAAATCCCATATTTCCCAACCAATCCCAGATTTTCCCATTCAAATCCCAGACTTTCCCAACAAATCCCAGATTTTCCCACTCAAATTCCTGATTTCCCACTCAAATCCCTGATTTTCCCACCAAATCCCAGATTTCCCACTCAGATCCCACATTTTCCCATTCAAATCCCAGATTTTCCCACTCAAATCCCTGATTTTCCCAACAAATCCCACATTTTCCCAACAAATCCCAGATTTTCCCAACCAATCCCAAATTTTCCCAACAAATCCCAGATTTCCCACTCAAATCCCAGATTTTCCCACTCAAATCCCGCATTAAACCCGGGTTTAATTCCAAAAGAAACGGGAATAAAATCTCCAAACAAATTCCTTTGGATCATTCCCAAATCTCATCCCAAATTCCCAACTTGAATTCCCGGGATTCTGATCCAAAATGGAAATTCCCAACTGGAAAATCCAAAGTGGAAAATCCCAACTGGAAAATCCAAACTGGAAATTCCCAACTGGAAAATCCAAAGTGGAAATTCCCAGCTGGAAAAGTTTTGGCCACTTTTATGGAGAAGAAAAAAGGTGGAATTGAAGATTTTGATGGAATTCCAGCTCTCCATAGGATTGGATTCCCTCGGGAATCTCAAAAGCACAAATTCATGGAAAATAAACCCAATCCAATCCATTTTCCGGAATATTCCGAGGGTTCTCAGCCCGATTTTTCCTGATATTCCCAACCGGGATCCATGGAATCCCGTTTTACCACTCTGGAATAATTAAATAGTAATAATAATAATAATAATAATAATAATAATAATAATAATAATAATAATAATAATAATAATAATAATAATAATAATAATAATAATAATATAAAAAAATAAAATATAATAATAAAATATAATAATAAAATTATAATAATGATAATAAAATAATAATAAAATAATAATAAAAATATGATGATAATGATAATAATAATGATAATGATAATGATAATAATAATAATAATAATAAATTATAATAAAAATAATAAAACAATAAAAAATAATAATAAAAATATAATGATGATAATAATAATAATGATAATATAAAAATATAATAAAATGATAATAATGATAATAATATAATAATAATTAAATAGTAATAAAAATATAATGATAATGATAATGATAATGATAATGATAATGATAATGATAATGATAATAATAATAAAATGATAAAATATAATAAAATATAATAATAAAATTATAATAATGATAATATAATAATAGTAAAATAATAATGATAATGATAATGATAATGATAATGATAATAATAATAATAATAATAATAATAATAATAATAATAATAATAATAATAATAATAATAATAAAATATAATAATAAAATATAATAATGATAACAATAAAATAATAAAAAAATAATAATAAAAATATGATGATAATGATAATGATAATGATAATGATAATGATAATGATAATAATAATAAGATAAAATTGTAATAATGATAATAAAATAATAATAAAATAATAATAAAAATATAATGATAATGATAATGATAATAATAATAATGATAATATAAAAATATAATAATAAAATTATAATAATGATAATAATATAATAATAATAAAAATGTAATGATAATGATAATGATAATGATAATGATAATGATAATGATAATAATAATAATAATAATAATAATAATAATAATAATAATAATAATTCCGGCTCTCACTGGATGGAGAGGCTGAGGAAGAGATCTCCTTTCCAGAGGATGTAAAAATCCTGGATACAGCCGGACTCGGAGCCCCTCAGGATCCGGGAATTCTCCTCCGTGAAATTCCAGAGGGCCTGGAAGCGATCGTTGAGCAGCACCAGGAGCTGGAAATTCTCCTTTTCCTTCGGATCGTTGGGTTCTGGGAGGGAAAAAAATCGGGAAAAATGCCGTGGGAATGCCGTGATTCCCAAAAAAAATCGTGGAATGTGGCCTCTGATAAAAACAAAAGGGAAAAGGGGAAATTCCAAGGAAAAAATTCCATGATTTGGGGAAGCGGGGAGCAAAAAAAACCCGGGAAAATGGATCTGAAAAAGGGGAAAATCTGGGAATTTTCTCTTTTCCTGGAGTTGGTTTTGTTGGAATGGGATAAAATCCATCCCAAACTCTCTGGGAGCTCATCCCGGTGCTCCAGAGGGAAAATTCCCAAGGAATTTCCCAGTTTCCTTGGAATCACCCCCAAGGGAATTCCTGGAATGGCTCCAGGGATTTCCCTGGATTTCAGAGCTGTTTGGATTCCCTGGAGCTCCAGAGAAATTCCCAGGAATTTTCCCAGCCTGGAACGGCAGCAGGGAAAGAGGAGGAGCCAAATTTTAGGGATTTATGGATGAATTCTCCACGGATTCATCCCAAAAAACCACAACCCCGAGCTTGGGCTTCCCGATTTTAGGGAAAACATTCCCAAAAACCATTTCCCAGTGGGAATTCCAGGCAAAAATTCCCTGGATTTACCTGCCTGGAGCAGAGGTTTGAGGATGAGGGCGTCGAGCCGGGCCAGGCACGAGGAGAATTTTTCCTCCTCTTGGAGCAGCGATCCCAGAATTCCCGGCACGGACATGGCCTGGAAAAAACCGGGAATGAAGGGAATTCCTGGGAATGGAATCCCTGGGATCCAATCCAAGGGCTTTTATTTTCCTTGGATCCATCTCCAGAGGTTTCTGCAAAGCTTCCTCACCCTCGGCAGCGATCCCAGCTGGGCCCATCCCAAAAATCCTTGGGAAAAGTTGGGAAAGGGATGGAGACAACTGAGCCCAAGATTCCCAGATTTTCCCAATTTTTCCCAAATTTTTCCCAATTTTTCTCAAATTTTCTCAATTTTTTCCCAATTTTTTCCCAGATTTTCCCAATTTTTTCCCAATTTTTTTTTCAAATTTTCCCAGTTTTTCTCAAATTTTCTCGAATTTTTCCCAGAGTTTTTTCCCAATTTTTCTCAAATTTTCTCCAATTTTTCCCAATTTTTTCTCAAATTTTCCTAATTTTTTCCCTAATTTTCTCAAATTTTTCCCAGAGTTTTTTCCCCAATTTTCTCAGATTTTCCCAATTTTTTTCCCAAATTTTCCCAGTTTTTCTCAAATTTTCTCGAATTTTTCCCAGAGTTTTTTCCCAAATTTTCTTAAATTTTCCCAATTTTTTTCCCAAATTTTCACAATTTTTTTTTTCCAATTTTTCTCAAATTTTCTCAAATTTTTCCCAGAGTTTTTCCCAGAGTTTTTTCCCAAATTTTCTCAAATTTTCCCAATTTTTCCCAAATTTTCCCAATTCTCCCCAATTTTTCTCAAATTTTCTCCAATTTTTCCCAATTTTTTCTCAAATTTTCCCAATTTTTTCCCTAATTTTCTCAAATTTTTCCCAGAGTTTTTTCCCCAATTTTCTCGGATTTTCCCAATTTTTTTCCCAAATTTTCCCAATTTTTTTTCTCGAATTTTCCCAATTTTTTTCCCAAATTTTCCCAATTTTTTTTCTCAAATTTTCCCAATTTTTTTCCCAAATTTTCCCAATTTTTTTTCCCCAAATTTTCCTAAAACTTCCTGGAGGAAATCCCCCCAATTCCCAGAGAAAATTCCCCAATTCCCACAGGAAATTCCCACAATTCCCCAAATTCCTGGGAATTCTGCTTGGGAATTCCGGCTGGGAATTCCAGTGTGGAATCCCAAGGATCCTGACCTGGCCATTCCCAATCCTTCAGCTTTTTCCCACTCCCATTCCCAAAAATCCTCCCCCTCTGGAATCACCAATCTCCAAATTCCCGCCTTTATCCCCAAATTCCTCTGGAATTCGGGAATTTTTTCCATCCAGAACCCCTTCAGGGCAGGATTTTCGGGATAATCCCACCCGGATTGTCAAATATTCCCATTTTTTTTGCCTTTTGGGAATGCAGGAATCCCACGGAGCGGCTGCACATTCCAGGAATTCCGGGATTTTCCCTCAACTTTAATCCAGGCCTAAAACTGAGACGGGAATTTAAACCCGGCCTTTCCTCGGCCTCTTCCCAAAAAACGGAGCCCCTGATCCCGGATTTCCATGGAATTCCACAGCCCCTGACCCAAATTTTCCATGGAATTCCAGAGCCCCCAATCCCGGTTTTCCATGGAATTCCAGATCCTCCCATCCCGGTTTTCCATAGAATTCCAGATCCTCCCATCCCGGTTTTCCATGGAATTCCGGATCCTCCCATCCTGGTTTTCCATGGAATTCCGGATCCTCCCATCCTGGTTTTCCATGGAATTCCAGAGCCCCTGATCCCAGTTTCCCATGGAATTCCAGATCTTCCCATCCCAGTTTTCCGTGGAATTCCAGAGCCCCTGATCCCGGTTTTTCATGGAATTCCAGAGCCACCCATCCCGGATTTCCATGGAATTCTGGAGCCTCCAGGAAGTTTTATTCCTCCTCCTCCTGGGGAGCCGAGGCTATTGATTATATTAATAAATAATAATAAATAATAAATAATAAATAATAAATAATAAATAATAAATAATAAATAATAAATAATAAATAATAAATAATAAATAATAAATAATAAATAATAAATAATAAATAATAAATAATAAAAAATAAAAAATAAATAATAAATAATAAATAATAAATAATAAATAATAATTAACATTTAAATGAGTTCCTGGGGGAGTTTGGGATTTTATTGATTAAATTGGTCTTAATTTAGATTTTGTTCATTAAATCAGCAGGAAATTGGATTTTAATTAATTCAGTTCTTTGATTTTCTTTTATTTATTTTATTTTTATTCAGTTTTGGTTTACTTTATTTTTATTTTATTTTATTTTATTTTATTTTATTTTATTTTATTTTATTTTATTTTATTTTATTTATTTCATTTTATTTCATTTTATTTCATTTTATTTTTACTTTATTTTTATTTCATTTCATTTTATATTTTATTTTAGTACATTTTAATTTATTAATATTTTTTATTTAATTTCATTTTATTTTTATTTCATATTTAATTTTATTTATTTTTTTTTATTTTATTTTTTTATCTTTATTTTATCTTTATTTTATCTTTATTTTATCTTTATTTTATTTTTTTTTCTATTTTATTTATTTCATTTCTAATTTTTATTTTATATTTTTATTATTTTATTTTATTTTTATTCTATTCTATTTATTCCATTTCTATTTTCTATTTTATATTTATTTCTTTTATATTTTATATTTTGTATTTTATTTTATATTTTATATTTTATATTTTATATTTTATATTTTATATTTTATATTTTATATTTTATATTTTATATTTTGTATTTTATATTTTATATTTTATATTTTATATTTTATATTTTATATTTTATATTTTATATTTTCATTTCATTTCACATTTTATTAGCAAAATGATTTTTCCTGAATTATTCCCTTTGAAATTCCCGCTCTCCCTTCCCTGACTCTTTTCCAGCTTTTCTGATTCACCCTGGAATTCCCCTCTGGAAAATCCCCAGGGATAAAAACCGGAATTCCACCGGCAATAAAATTAATTTTATATTTCCTATTAAAAAAAAAATCAACTTTTATTAAAAAAAAAAATAATAAAATTAAATAATTAAAAATTTATTTAATTTTTTTAGAAATTCCTTAAAAATTAGAAATCTTTTTATAATAAAAATTAAAAATAAGAATAAGAATAAAAATAAGAATAAGAATAAGAATACGAATAAGAATAAGAATAAGAATGAAAATAAAAATAAAAATAAAAATAAAAATAAAAATAAAATAATAAAAATAATAAAAATAATAAAAATAATAAAAATAATAAAATAAAATGAAATAAAATAAAATAAAATGAAATAAAATAAAATAAAATGAAATAATATAAAATAAAATAAAATAAAATAAAATAAAATAAAATAAAATAAAATAAAATAAAATAAAATAAAATAAAAATAGAAATAAAAATATAATAATAATAAAAATAATAAAATAAAATGAAATAAAATATAATAAAATAAAATAAAAATAAAATAAAATAAAATAAAATAAAATAAAATAAAATAAAATAAAATAAAATAAAATAAAATAAAATAAAATAAAATAAAATAAAAATAGAGATAAAAATATTATAATAATAATAATAACAATAATAACGATAACAATAACAATAACAATAACAATAACAATAACAATAATAATAATAATAATAATAATAATATTAATAATAATAATAATAATAATAATAATAATAATAATAATAATAATAATAATAATAATAACAACAAAAAATCATCAAATTTCTGGGGGGAAAACCACGATTTTCATGGGAAAAATCCCAGAAACTCCTCCCTGAAATTCCCACGCTTCTCCTTAGTGCAAACATTCCCAAATTTCCTGTGGAATAAACCAACCCCGCCCTCAACACAACCCCAAACCCACCCGGGAAATCCCAAATTCCCAGGATTTTTATGGATTTACCTGGCAGGGAGCGAATTCCCGGCTGGAACAATCTCCGGCAGCCTCGGAAATCTGGGAATTCTCGCTCTTCCCGAGGCTGGAATTTTTCCCTCCCATTTTTCCCTCCCACACCGGGGGCAGAGCCCCAAATCCCAACCTCCCACGGAATTACAAAATCCCGATCCTCGCCATTCCCAAAATCCCTGCTCCTCCTCTTCCCTTTTCCTGAGGGTTTTTAAAATAATCCCGGATTTTCGTATCCCGGATTTTTGTCTTCCCGGATTTTCGTATCCCGGATTTTCGTATCCCGGATTTTTTGTCTTCCCGGATTTTGCTCATCCGGGATTTTTATATCCCGGATTTTTATATCCCGGATTTTTGTAGTCCCGGATTTTCATATCCCAGAGTTTTGTATCCCAGATTTTGCTCATCCCGGATTTTCCTATCCCGGATTTTTTAGTCCCAGGTTTTCGTATCCCGGATTTTGCTCATCTCGGATTTTTGTATCCCAGATTTTTGTAATCCTGGATTTTTGTATCCAGGATTTTGCTCATCCCAGATTTTGCTCATCCCGGATTTTGCTCATCCCGGATTTTTGTATCCCGGATTTTTGTAGTCCCGGATTTTCGTATCCCGGATTTTTGTAGTCCCGGATTTTTGTATCCCAGATTTTTGTATCCCGGATTTTTGTAGTCCCGGATTTCCGTATCCCAGATTTTTGTAGTCCTGGATTTTTGTATCCCGGATTTTTATATCCCGGATTTTTGTAGTCCCGGATTTCCGTATCCAGGATTTTGCTCATCCCGGATTTTTCTCATCCCGGATTTTTCTCATCCCGCCGGGATTTTCGGGAAGCTGAAATTTCGGGAAGTGAAAAGGGAAAAGGTCACGAGGGTTTTGGGGTTTTTTTTGTGGCCCTGCTCTGATCCCGAAAAACCCCAAACTTTGGGATTTGTTTTTCTTCCTCCTCCTCCCTCCAGGCTCCCTCCCATTGGCTGAAAATTCCAGGAAATCCTTGGAAAAGGAGTTGTTTTTTTCCTGTCGTTCGCAGGGAGGGGGGGAGCGCTTCCCTAAAAACCCCAAATCCCATCCCAAAATTCCCAAATCCCTCGGGCAGGAGATCCCAAACCCCTCAGCCCCAGGAACGTTTCCCTCATCCTAAAAAATCCCCAAATCCGATCCCAAAATTCCCAAACCCCGCTGGGAGGAGCTCCCGGAGTTTCCTGGGCAGCTCAGGAACTTTTAACCCTTCCCTGCCCTCCTAAAAATCCTAAAAACGACCCCAAAATTCCCAAATCCCGCTGGGAGGAGCTCCCGGAATTCTCTGGGCAGCTCAGCCGCTTTTAACTCTTTCATTTCCTCCCCAAAACAACCCCAAATCTGATCCCAAAATTCCCAAATCCGTCCCTCAGGAAACCCCAGACACCTCAGCCCCAGGAACTCATCCTAAAAAATCCCCAAATCCCATCCCAAAATTCCCAAATCCCGCTGGGAGGAGCTCCTGGAGTTTCCTGAGCAGCTCAGACACCTTTAACCCTTCCCTGTCCTCCTTAAAAACCCCGAAATCGACCCCAAAATTCCCAAACTCGTCCCTCAGGAGATCCCAAACCCCTCAGACCCAGGAGCTCATCCTAAAAAATCCCCAAATCAGATCCCAAAATTCCCAAATCCCTGAGTCAGGAGATCCCGAGGTTTCTGAGCAGCTCAGACACCTTTAACCCTTCCCTGTCCTTCGAAATCACCCAAAAACGGACCCCAAAATTCCCAAATCCATCCCTCAGGAGCTCCCAAACCCCTCTGACCCAGGAACTTTTCCCTCATCCTAAAAAATCCCCAAATCCGATCCCAAAATTCCCAAATCCCGCTGGGAGGAGCTCCCGGAGTTCCCTGGGCAGCTCAGGAACCTTTAACCCTTTCCTGTCCTCCTAAAAATCCTAAAAACGACCCCAAAAATTCCCAAATCCCGCGGGGAGGAGCTCCCGGAATTCTCTGAGCAGCTCAGCCGCTTTTAACCCTTTCCTGCCCAAAAACAACCCCAAAACCGGTCCCAAAATTCCCAAATCCGTCCCTCAGGAGATCCCAAACCCCTCAGCCCCAGGAACTCATCCTAAAAAATCCCCAAATCCCATCCCAAAATTCCCAAATCCCTCTGGGAGGAGCTCCCGGAATTCTCTGGGCAGCTCAGCCGCTTTTAACTCTTTCCTTTCCTCCCCAAAACAACCCCAAATCTGATCCCAAAATTCCCAAATCCGTCCCTCAGGAGATCCCAAACCCCTCAAACCCAGGAATTCTCTCTCCTTTTCTAAAAAATCCCCAAATCCGATCCCAAAATTCCCAGATCCCGCTGGGAGGAGCTCCCGGAATTCTCTGAGAAGCTCAACATTTAACTCTTTCATTTCCTCCCCAAAACCACCCCAAATCCCAAAATTCCCAAATCCATCCCTCAGGAGATCCCAAACCTCTCAAACCCAGGAACTCATCCTAAAAAACTCCTAAATCCAATCCCAAAATTCCCAAATCCTGCTGGGAGGAGCTCCTGGAGTTCTCTGAGCAGCTCAGGCACCTTTAACCCTTCCCTGTCCTCCTAAAAATCCTAAAAACGACCCCAAAAGTTCCCAAATCCCGCTGGGAGGAGCTCCCGGAATTCTCTGAGCAGCTCAACCTTTAACTCTTTCATTTCCTCCCTAAAACCACCCCAAATCTGATCCCAAAATTCCCAAATCCGTCCCTCAGGAGATCCCAAACCCCTCAAACCCAGGAACTCATCCTAAAAGACTCCTAAATCCGATCCCAAAATTCCCAGATCCATTGGGGAGGAGCTCCTGGAGTTCTCTGAGCACCTCAGGCACCTTTAACCCTTCCCTGTCCTCCTAAAAATCCTAAAAACGACCCCAAAAGTTCCCAAATCCCTCTGGGAGGAGCTCCCGGAATTCTCTGAGCAGCTCAACCTTTAACTCTTTCATTTCCTCCCCAAAACCACCCCAAATCCCAAAATCCCAAAATTCCCAAATCCATCCCTCAGGAGATCCCAAACCCCTCAAACCCAGGAACTCATCCTAAAAAACTCCTAAATCCCATCCCAAAATTCCCAAATCCTGCTGGGAGGAGCTCCTGGAGTTCTCTGAGAAGCTCAGGAACCTTTAACCCTTCCCTGTCCTCCTAAAAATCCTAAAAACTACCCCAAAAGTTCCCAAATCCCGCTGGGAGGAGCTCCCGGAGTTCCCTGGGCAGCTCAGGAACCTTTAACCCTTTCCTGTCCTCCTAAAAATCCTAAAAACGACCCCAAAAGTTCCCAAATCCCGCTGGGAGGAGCTCCCGGAATTCTCTGAGCAGCTCAGGAACCTTTAACCCTTCACTGTCCTCCCCAAAACAATCCCAAATCCGATCCCAAAATTCCCAAATCCGTCCCTCAGGAGATCCCACACCCCAAATCTGATCCCAAAATTCCCAAATCCATCGGGCAGAAGATCCCAAACCCCCTCAGCCCCAGGAATTCTCTCTCCTTTTCTAAAAAATCCCGAAATCCGATCCCAAAATTCCCAAATCCCGCTGGGAGGAGCTCCCGGAATTCTCTGAGCAGCTCAACCTTTAACTCTTTCATTTCCTCCCCAAAACCACCCCAAATCCGACCCCAAAATTCCCAAATCCGTCCCTCAGGAGATCCCAAACCCCTCAAACCCAGGAACTCATCCTAAAAAATCCCCAAATCCGATCCCAAAATTCCCAAATCCCGCTGGGAGGAGCTCCCGGAATTCTCTGAGCAGCTCAACCTTTAACTCTTTCATTTCCTCCCCAAAACCACCCCAAATCCCAAAATCCCAAAATCCCAAAATTCCCAAATCCATCGGGCAGAAGATCCCAAACCCCTCAAACCCAGGAATTCTCTCTCCTTTTCTAAAAAATCCCCAAATCCGATCCCAAAATTCCCAAATCCCGCTGGGAGGAGCTCCTGGAATTCTCTGAGCAGCTCAACCTTTAACTCTTTCCTTTCCTCCCCAAAACCACCCCAAATCCGACCCCAAAATTCCCAAATCCGTCCCTCAGGAAATCCCAGACACCTCAGTCCCAGGAACTCATCCTAAAAAACTCCTAAATCCCATCCCAAAATTCCCAGATCCATTGGGGAGGAGCTCCTGGAGTTCTCTGAGAAGCTCAACCTTTAACTCTTTCATTTCCGCCCCAAAACAACCCCAAATCCCAAAATCCCAAAATTCCCAAATCCGTCCCTCAGGAAATCCCAAACCCCTCAAACCCAGGAACTCATCCTAAAAAATCCCCAAATCCGATCCCAAAATTCCCAAATCCCTCTGGGAGGAGCTCCTGGAGTTCTCTGAGAAGCTCAGGAACCTTTAACCCTTCCCTGTCCTCCCTAAAAACCCCAGAAATCCCAAAATTCCCAAATTTATCCGACCGGAGGTCCCAGACCCCTCAGCCCCAGGAACTCTCTCACCTCTTCCCAAAAAAAATCCCAAAATCTGATCCCAAAATTCCCAAATTCATCCCTCAGGGGCTCCCAGACACCTCAGCCGCTTTTAAACCTTTCCTTTCATCCTAAAAATTCCAAAATTTGACCCCAAAATTCCCAAATTCCTCGGTCGGGAGCTCCCAAACCCCTTTAACCCTTTCCCCCCCTGAAGGATTTGTGGTTCCAGGGGCGTTTTTCCCTCCAAAGATTCCAAGATTTTTCCATGGAGAACCCGGAGATGGGAATTGGCAAAATAAAAAAGAAAAATCCCAATTTTGGGGATCGGCGGCTCCAAAATCCCGGAGAATTCCATGGAAATTCCCATGGGATTCGCTCCGGGATTATCCCAGGTGTTGGAAAAGAATGGAAAACTTGGAATTTCCGGGAATTTCCTTGGATCTGCTCAGCTTGAGGCAGTGAAGGATCCAACACCATAAAAATCGGGATTTTCTCATCCGGGAGATTCCTAAAAATGAGGGAAATCAACTCCGAGCTTGGAATTCTGAGCCGGAATTCCGGGATTTTCACATTCCTGGGAAATCCAGCCGTGATTCCAAAACTCAGGAAAAATATCCGGGAAAATCCGATCCTGGAATTTTCACTGGGGAGACTCAAAGCCAAAGGATGGGGGGGGATGGGAAAAGAGGCCCCAGGAAAAACCGGGATCGGCAGCGGGAATGTGGAAAAACCAGGATGGAATTCCAGGTTTTATTCCAGGGAAAACCAGTCCAGAATTCCATGTTTAATTCCAGGAAATTCTGTGGGAGACCAGGCCGGAATTCAAAGTTTAATTCCAGATAATTCAGTGGGAATTTGGGATGGAATTCCAGGTTTAACTCCTGAAAATTCCAGAGGAATTCAGGATGAAATTCCAAGTTTAATTCCAGAGAATTCAGTGGGAAGCCAGTCCGGAATTCCAAGTTAATTCCAGGAAATTCTGCTGGAAATTGGGATGGAATTCCAAGTGTAATCCCAGATAATTCAGTTGGAATTCAGGATGGAATTCCAAGTTTAATTCCAGGAAATTCTGTGGGAAAACAGGCCGGAATTCAAAGTTGAATTCCAGAGAATTCAGTTGGAAAATGGGATGGAATTCCACGTTTAACTCCTGAAAATTCCAAGGAAAACTGGGATGGAATTCCAAGTTTAATTCCAGAAAATTCCAGGGGAATTCAGACTGGAATTCCATGTTTAATTCCTGATAATTCTGCTGGAAACTGGGATGGAATTCCAAGTGTAATTCCAAGAAATTCAGTGGGAATTTGGGATGGAATTCCAGGTTTAATTCCTGAAAATTCCAGGGAAAACTGGGATGGAATTCCAAGTGTAATTCCAAGAAATTCAGTGGGAATTCAGGATGGAATTCCAAATTTAATTTCCAATAATTCAGGATGGAATTCCAAGTTTAATTCCAGAAAATTCCAGGGAAAACTGGGATGGAATTCCAAGTTTAATTCCAGAGAATTCAGTGGCAATCCAGGCTGCAATTCCAAGTTTAATTCTAAGAAATTCAGTGGGAATTTGGGATGGAATTCCACGTTTAACTCCTGAAAATTCCAGGGAAAACTGGGATGGAATTCCAAGTTTAATTCCAGAAAATTCCAGGGGAATTCAGACTGGAATTCCATGTTTAATTCCAGGAAATTCAGTTGGAAATTGGGATGGAATTCCACGTTTAACTCCTGAAAATTCCAAGGAAAACTGGGATGGAATTCCAAGTTTAATTCCAAGAAATTCAGTGGGAATTCAGGATGGAATTCCAAATTTAATTTCCAATAATTCAGGATGGAATTCCATGTTTAATTCCAGGAAATTCAGTGGGAATTCAGACTGGAATTCCATGTTTAATTCCAGGAAATTCAGGTGAAAATTGGAATGGAATTCCACGTTTAACTCCTGAAAATTCCAAGGAAAACTGGGATGGAATTCCAGGTTTAATTCCTGAAAATTCCAGGGAAAACCAGGATGGAATTCCAAGTTTAATTCCAGAGAATTCAGTGGGAATCCAGGATGGAATTCCAGGTTTAACTCCTGAAAATTCCAGGGAAAACCAGGATGGAATTCCAGGTTTAATTCCAGGAAATTCAGTGGGAATCCAGGATGGAATTCCAGGTTTAATTTCAGGAAATTCTGCTGGAATCTGGGATGGAATTCCGTGTTTAATTCCAGAAAATTCCAGGGGAATTCAGGATGGAATTCCAGGTTTAATTCCAGAGAATTCAGCTGGAATCCATGGAATTCCAAGTTTCTTGGGAATGACGGGAAATCTCCATCTCCATTCCCGACTCAATTCCAGTGGGATGGAATTCCCGGGATGGAATTCCCAGGATCACATTCCCGGTCTCCACGGAAAAAAAATTCCCAATATTCCCAAATTTTCCTCCCTGGAGGGCGCTGGAGCTTTTCCTACTGGGAATTTTCTGGGATTTTCCCAGATTTTCTCAAATTTTCCCAGATGTTTCCTGGATTTTTTCCCAGATTTTCCTGGATTTTCCCATAAATTTCCAGATTTTCCTGGATTTTTCCTTCATTTTCCCTGGATTTTCCCAGATTTTCCAAGATATTCCCAATTTTTCCTGGATTTTCCCCATTTTTTTCCAGATTTTCCTGAATTTCCCTGGATATTCCCAGATTTTCCTGGATTTTCCCCAAATTTTTCTGGATTTTTCCTGGATTTTCTCCAAAATTCCCAAATTTTCCTGGATTTTTCCCAGATTTTCCCTGATTTAATTGGATTTTTCCTGTGTTTTTCTCCAATTTTTCTGAATTTTCCCAGATTTTCTGGGATTTTCCTGAATTTTTCCCAGATTTCCCTGGATTTCCCTGGATATTCCCAAATTTTCCTGGATTTTCTCAAATTTTTCCCATATTTTCCAAAATTTTCATGTCTTTTCCCAGATTTTCTTGGATTTTCCCATAAATTCCCAGATTTTCCTGGATGTTTCCTGCATTTGCCCTGGATTTTTCCCTGGATTTTTCCCAAATTTTCCCAGATTTCCCTGGATTTTTCCTGGATTTTCTTAAATTTCCCTGGATATTCCCAAATTTTCCTAATTTTTTCCCAATTTTTTCCCAATTTTTTCCCAATTTTCCTGGATTACCCTTTACATTCCCAAATTTTCCTGGATTTTTCCCATTTTTTCCCAATTTTTCCCAAATTTTCCTGGATTTTCCCATAAATTCCCAGATTTTCCTGGATGTTTCCTGCATTTGCCCTGGATTTTCCCAGATATTCCCAAATTTTCCTGGATTTTTCTCAAATTTTCCCAGATTACACTGGATTTTTCCTGGATTTTCTTGCATTTCCCTGGATATTCCCAAATTTTCCTGATTTGTTCCAAATTTTTTCCAAATTTTCCTGGATTTTTCCTGGATTTTCCCTTTATATTCCCAAATTTTCCCAGATTTCCCTGAATTTTTCCTGGATTTTCCTGGATTTCCCTTTACATTCCCAAATTTTCCTGGCTTTTTCCTGGATTTTCCCCAAAATTCCCAGATTTTCCTGGTTGTTTCCTGCATTTTTCCCAGATTTTCCCAGATATTCCCAAATTTTCCTGGATTTTTCTCAAAGTTTTCCAGATTTCCCTGGATTTTTCCAAGATTTTCCTGGATTTTTCCCAACTTTTCCCAGATTTTCCAGGATTTTCCTGGATTTTCCCAGCTCCCCGTTCCCCTGGAATCCCGGGAATATCCAAAAATCCGGGAATTGACTCCGGGAATTTGGGAAGGGGGGGTTGGAGAGGATCCCAAATCCCGCTGGAATCCGATCCCAAATTCCCTGGGAATGGGGAAAGGAATTCCCAGGAATTCCCAGGAAAATCCCAAAGGAACCGGGATTTCCCAGCATTCCCATAAAAGCCGGGATGAGGAAAATTTTCCCAACATTCCAAGAAAAAAAAAGCGGGATGAGGAGGAGGAAGCCGAGGCGGGAAAGGACAAATCCTCTCGCCAAGGTTTGGGATTATCCCAGGATTATTCCCAGGATTATTCCCAGGATTATTCCCAAAATTGTTCCCAGGATTTTTCCAGGATTGTCCCCAAAATTCCTGGGATTTTTCCCAGGATTTTTCCCAGAATTCCCAGGATTATTCTCAGGATTATTCCAGAATTGTTCCCAGAATTCCCAGGATTTTTCCTGGTATTTTCCCAGGATTATTCCCAGAATTCCTGGGTTTATTCCCAGAATTTCCAGCATTATTCCCAGGAATATTCCCAGAATTTTTCCCAAAATTCCCAGGATTTTCCCCAGGAATAAAATAAAATAAAATAAAATAAAATAAAATAAAATAAAATAAAATAAAATAAAATAAAATAAAATAAAATTAAATTAAATTAAATTAAATTAAATTAAATTAAAATAAAATAAAATAAAATAAAATAAAATAAAAATGAAATAAAAATGAAAAGAAATGAAAAGAAATAAAATAAAATAAAATAAAATAAAATAAAATAAAATAAAATAAAATAAAATAAAATAAAATAAAATAAAATAAAATAAAATAAAATAAAATAAAATAAATTAAATTAAAATAAAATAAAATAAAATAAAAATGAAATAAAAATGAAATAAAAATGAAATGAAATGAAATAAAATATAAATATAAATAAAATATAAATAAAGTAAAATAAAATAAAATAAAATAAAATAAAATAAAATAAAATAACTAAAATAAATTTAAATGAAATAAAAATGAAATTAATCTAAATAAAATTCAAATATAGGAAAATAAAATAAAAAATAAAAAATAAAAAAAAATAAAAATAAAAATAAAAAAAATAAAAATAAAAATAAAAATAAAAAATAAATAAATAATAAGTTTAAAAAAATAGAATAAAATTTAAAAATAAAATAAAATAAAATAATTAAATAAAATTAAAAATTAATTAATTAATTAATTAAAAAGAATTAATTAATTGATTAATTAATTAATTTTTTTCCACATCCCAAAACCGTTTGGAAAAACAAAAAAAATCCCCAAAATTCCAACCATTTCCCCTCCAGCTCGACTCAAATCCCAAAATTCTTTTTGAATTATTTTTTAATAATTATCATTTTTTTAATAATTCTCATTTTTAATGAAAACAAACCCCAAAATCCCCTCCTTAAACCTGAAAAAAAAAAAAAAAAATATCAAATCCTTGGAAAAATCAAAGGAAAACCGAGAATTCCTGGAATTCTTTTCCCTTTGGAATAAAAAAAACCGGGAGAAGCTCTCGGTGCTCCCGATCCCCCTTCCCGGGGCTCCGCCATCGACACCGCCTCGGCCATGAACCCATGAATCCATCGGCACCTGGAAAACAACGCTGGAAAAGCTGGAAAAAAGCAGGCCGGGAAAGGAGGAAAATTCCCAAATCCAGGGAAAAAAATTCATTGAAATCCCGGGAAAATATGAATTTAAATACCGGGAAAATATGAATTAAATCCTGGGAAAAAATTGAATTAAATCCTGGAAAATATGAATTAAATCCCGGGAAAAAATCAATTAAATTCCGGGAAAATATTTATTAAATCCCGGAAAAAAATTGAATTAAATCCAGGAAAATATTAATTAAATCCAGGAAAAAATTAATTTAAATCCCGGGAAAATATTAATTTAAATCCCAGGAAAAAATTCAATTAAATCCCGGGAAAAATAGAAATTAAAGGATGGGTCGGGATCCGCCTTGGAATTCTTTGGGATTTTCCTGCCTGGTCCTGAGCAGATCCAGGATTTCCTTGGCGCAGCTGATCGAGGTGAGGAGGATCCCGCTGGAAAAGTGGGAATGGAGGTCGGGAATGAGGATTTTCCCAAAAAAAAAAAACCGGGAATTTAAGGTGGATCCGAGGAATTCCGAGGGGTTTTGGGTTTTTTTATTTTTTAAGGATTTTTTTTTTTGATGAATTCGGGAATTTTGGGATTTTTGGGGGGAGAAAATGATCCTAAAAATTCCTGGTGGAAATTCCAGATTTTTTGGGATGAGTTTTGTTTCTCTTGTTTTCCCTCAATCCCTGGAAAACCTGGAATTCCCTGGGAATTCCTCCCCCTTTTCCCTAAGGATGACTCTGCATTCCCACTCTGCCTCCTTGGGAAAAACCGGGAATGATCCCAGAGGAAATTCCAGAGGGAAATTCCTGCCTGGAATAAACCCAAAAATCCCAGATCCCAAAAATTTGGGAATTCCTGGAGCAGAATTTTGCTGCCATTTCTGGGATGGGAGAATTCCAGGAATTTCCCAGGATTTTTGGCCTCTCATCCCTTCCCAATTTTCCAGGATTTCCGGCCTCTCCTCCCTTTCCCTTTTCCAGATTTTTCCCAGATTTCCGGCCTCTCACCCCTCCCTTCCCATATTTTTTTTCCCCAGGATTTCCAGTTTCTCATCCCTCCCCATTTTTCCCAGATTTCTGCTCTTTTCCATATTTTTTCCAGGATTTTTGGCCTCTCCTCCCTTTCCCTTTTCCATATTTTTTTTCCCCAGGAATTCCAGTCTCTCATCCCTGTTTTTATCCTGATTTTTCCCAGCATTTCCAACCACTCACCCTCCCATTTTTCCCTGGATTTCCGTCCTCTCATCCCTCCCCATTTTTCCAGGATTTCCAACCTCTCGTCCCTTTCCTTTTCCCAGATTTTTTCCAGGATTTCCAACCTCTCATCCCGCCCCATTTTTCCCGGATTTCTGGTCTCTCCTCCCTTTCCCTTTCCCAGATTTTTCCCAGGATTTTTGGCCTCTCATCCCAGCCCTTTCCAGATTTTTTTCCCCAGGATTTCCGGTTTCTCATCCCTTCCCATTTTTCCAGGATTTCCGGCCTCTCCTCCCTTTCCCTTTCCCATTTTTCCAGGATTTCCAGCTTCTCATCCCTCCCCATTTTTCCCAGGATTTCTGGTTTCTCTTCCCATTTTTCCAGGATTTTTGTCCTCTCATCCCGGCCCTTTCCATATTTTTTTTCCCAGCATTTCCAGTTTCTAATCCTTTCCCATTTTTCCAGGATTTTTAGTCTCTCATCCCTCCTTTCCCATTTTTTTCCCAGAATTTCCAACCTCTCTTCCCTCCCCATTTCCCCAGGATTTCCAGTTTCTCATCCCTGCTTTTATCCTGATTTTTCCCAGCATTTCCAAACACTCACCCTCCCATTTTTCCAGCATTTCTGGCCTCTCATCCCTTTCCCTTTTCCAGATTTTTCCTCAGAATTTCCAACCTCTCTTCCCTCCTTTCCCATTTTTTCCCAGAATTTCCGGTTTCTCATCCCTTCCCATTTTTCCAGGATTTCTGGCCTCTCACCCCTGACCTTATCCCGATTTCTCCCAGGATTTTTGGCCTCTTTTCCTTCCCTTCCCATATTTTTTCCCCCCAGGATTTCCAGTTTCTCATCCCTCCCCATTTTTCCCACATTTCTGCTCTTTTCCATATTTTTTCCAGGATTTTTGGCCTCTCTTCCCTCCCTTCCCATTTTTTCCAGGACTTTCAGCCTCTTCTTTTCCCTTTCCCATTTTTCCAGGATTTTCATCCTCTCATCCCTCCCCATTTTTCCCAGAATTTCCAGTCTCTCCTCCCTTTCCCTTTCCCAGATTTTTCCCAGGATTTTCCAACCTCTCATCCTCCCCATTTTTCCCGGATTTCTGGTCTCTCATCCTTTTCCCTTTTCCAGATTTTTCCCAGGATTTTTGGCCTCTTTTCCTTCCCTTCCCATATTTTTTTTCCCAGGATTTCCAGTTTCTCATCCCTCCCCATTTTTCCCAGATTTCTGCCCTTTTCCATATTTTTTCCAGGATTTTTGGCCTCTTATCCCTCCCTTCCCATTTTTTCCAGGACTTTCAGCCTCTTCTTTTCCCTTTCCCATTTTTCCAGGATTTCCATCCTCTCATCCCTCCCCATTTTTCCCGGATTTCTGGTCTCTCCTCCCTTTCCCTTTTCCAGATTTTTCCCAGGATTTTTGGCCTCTCATCCCGGCCCTTTCCAGATTTTTTTTCCCCAGGATTTCTGGTTTCTCATCCCTCCCCATTTTTCCAGGATTTCTGGTCTCTCATCCCTTTCCCTTTTCCAGATTTTTCCCAGCATTTCCGGTCTCTCATTCCCACCCCCATTCCTGATTTTCCCAGATTTTCCCCCATCCCGAGCATTCCATAAATCCCAACAACAAATCCCGGAATTTTTTCCCATCCCAGGCTCCAATTCCAGCTTTTCCGACCTTTCCGAGCTTTCCCAAGGGGACAAACGAGGCAGAAAATTCCCTGATGGAGCAGAATTCCCAGGGAATTCCAAACAGATGGAAAAATTCCCATTCCTTTTATTCCCAACCCCCAAAAAACTGGGATAAACCAGGGAGAATTCCAGGATTTTCTTTGCTTATCCTGGTTTTATTTCCTGGAAAAGCGAAAGCTCTGAGTTTATTCCTGGAAATAATTGGATAATGGAATTATCCCGAATAATTGGAACAGGAGGAAGGAAAAAAAAAAACCTGGAGAAGGAAAAAATTCCCAAAAAATCCCAAAGATAAGGAAAAAAAAAAAAAGAAGGGAAAAACCACCAGGAAATATTTGGGAAAAATCCCTTTAAATCCTGGATTGGGGAAAAAGTCGGATTTGGAAAAATCCCAAAATTTGGGAATTGGGAATAATCCAGAATTCCCAGCTCAGAATTCCCTCAGGGATCAGCTCATTCCAGGAATTCCCAAAAAAATCTGGATCTGCTTTGGGGCTGGAATTTGGGATCCATTTTCCAGCTGCTGCTCCGAGGTTTTTCCTGAAAAATCCCATGGAAAATTCGGGATTTTGGGAATTTGGAATTCCCATCCTTTAAGTTTAGGCCGAGTTTCTTTTTCCATCCCCAAAAAAATTCCCTAAATTCTCAATCCCAAAATTTCCTTTCTGCTTCTTCCTGGATCAGCATTCCCAAAATTCCCGGGATGAATTTCCATTAGAAAATCATTGGAAAATTGAAGAATTCCAGGAATTTTTCCAGGATTTTTTTTTCCCTGTTCTTTCCTCATTCAGCGCCCAAATTCCCTGAGATTCCAATCCTTAAATCCTCATGGAAAAATCCAGGAAGGAATTCCCAACGAGCCGAGAAACCTCATTCCTTAAAATCCCAACATTCCCAAATTTCTGACCAGTGTTTTCATCAATTCCCAGAATTTGGATTTTTTTGGGAATTTTTCCCATCCTAAAACCTTTTCTCCCTCTTTCTTTTCCCATTTTTTTCAGGAATTTTCCCATTTCTCCCTCCTTTTTTCCCTGTTTTTTTTTTTCCCAGTTTATTTTTTTTCCCAGGGTTTTTTTTCAGGAATTTTCCCTTTTTTTCCACCACTTTTCCCTCTTTTTATCCCCATTTTTTTTCAGGAATTTTCCCATTTTCTCCTCTTCTCCCTCTTTTTATTCCCATTTTTTTGAGGGAGTTTTTCCCATCCTAAACCCTTTTCTCCCAGTTTATTTTTCAGGAATTTTCCCATTTCTCCCACAGGTTTTCCCTCTTTTTTTTCCCAGTTTTTTGGGGGAATTTTCCCATTTTTCCCTCCAGTTTTCCCACTTTTTATTCCAAACTTTTTGAAGGAATTTTCCCATCCTAAACCCTGGTTTCCCAGGGTTTATTTTGGAATTTTCCCTTTTTTTCCATCGGTTTTCCTCTTTTTATTCCCATTTTTTTTCAGGAATTTTCCCATTTCTCCCTCCTCTTTTCCCTCTTTATTTCCCAGCTTTTTTTTCAGGAATTTTCCCATTTTTCCCACCACTTTTCCCTCTTTTTATTCCCATTTTTTCCCAGGAATTTTCCCATTTTCTCCTCTTTTCCCTGTTTTTTTCCCCAGCTTTTTTTTCCCCCCAGTTTATTTTTTCCCCAGGAATTTTCCCATTTCCTCCACTTTTCCCTCTTTTTATTCCCATTTTTTCCCAGGAATTTTCCCATTTTCTTCTCTTTTCCCTTTTTTTATTCTGATTTTTTCAGGAATTTTCCCATTTCTCCCTCCTCTTTTCCCTCTTTTTTTTTCCCCAGTTTTTCTTTTTCCCAGTTTTTTTTTTTTCAGGAATTTTCCCATTTCTCCCACCACTTTTCCCTCTTTTTTCCCAGTTCTTTTTTCAGGAATTTTCCCATTTTCTCCTCTTCTCCCTCTTTCTTTCCCCATTTTTTTCCTGGAATTTTCCATTTTCTCCTCTTTTCCCTGCTTTTTTTCCCCCTTTTTTTTTTTTTTTCCCAGTTTATATTTTTTTCCAGGAATTTTCCCATTTTCTCCTCTTTTCCCTCTTTTTCCTCCTTTTTTTTCAGGATTTTTCCCATTTCTCCCACCTCTTCTCCCTCATTCTTTCCCCATTTTTTTTTCAGGAATTTTCCCATTTTCTCCTCTTTTCCCTGTTTTTTTTTTTCCCAGTTTTTTTTTTCCCCAGTTTATTTTTTTTTCCCGGAATTTTCCCATTTTCTTCTCTTTTCCCTTTTTTTCCCCAGTTTATTTTTTTCCAGGAATTTTCCCATTTTCTCCTCTTTTCCCTACTTTTTTTCCCCATTTTTTTCCCCAGTTTATATTTTTTCCCAGTTTATATTTTTTTCCAGGAATTTTCCCATTTTTTCCTCTTCTCCCTCTTTATTTCCCAGCTTTTTTTTCAGGAATTTTCCCATTTCTCCCACCTCTTCTCCCTCTTTCTTTCCCCATTTTTTTTTCGGGAATTTTCCCATTTTCTCCTCTTTTCCCTGTTTTTTTTCCCCAGTTTTTTTTTTTTCCCAGTTTATTTTTTTCAGGAATTTTCCCATTTCTCCCACCACTTTTCCCTCTTTTTATTCCCATTTTTTTTTCAGTAATTTTCCCATTTTCTCCTCTCTTCCCTCTTTTTATTCCTTTTTTTTCAGGATTTTTCCCATTTCTCCCACCTCTTCTCCCTCTTTCTTTCCCCGTTTTTTTTTCAGGAATTTTCCTATTTTCTCCTCTTTTCCCTGCTTTTTTTCCCCATTTTTTTTTTCCAGTTTATATTTTTTTCCAGGAATTTCACCATTTTCTCCTCTTTTCCCTGCTTTTTTTCCCCCATTTTTTTTTTCCCCAGTTTATTTTTTTCCAGGAATTTCCCCATTTTCTCCTCTTTTCCCTGTTTTTTTTCCCCATTTTTTTTTTCCCAGTTTATATTTTTTTTCCAGGAATTTCCCCATTTTCTCCTCTTTTCCCTGTTTTTTTCCCAAGGCCACGACGGCTCCTCCGAAGCCGAAGCCGGACCCGGTGACGTCGGAGACCGTGGTGATCTGGGGGCTGCGCCTCTGGCAGGTGGTCGGGATCTTCGCCCTCTTCGTCCTCTCCATCAGTGAGTCCCGGAATTCCCGGAATTCCCAATCCCGGCGGGAATCCTTCCCGGGAAAATCCCCCCGGAGTTCTTGGGAATGCTGGGAGGGAGCAGGGAGGGATCGGGAATCGGCTGGAGCCGCTCTCCTGGGAATCCGGGAATGCTCGGGAATCTGGGAATGGGGAGGGAATTGTGGAGTGCCTTGGGAATCTGGGAATGGGTCGGAAATCTGGGAATGGGTTGGAAATCTGGGAATGGGTTGGGAATCTGGGAATGGGTCAGGAACCTGGGAATGGGTTGGGAATCTGGGAATGGGTCGAGAATCTGGGAATGGGTTGGGAATCTGGGAATGGGTTGGATTGGGAATCATGGAATGCCTTGGGAATCCGGGAATGAGTCGGGAATCCGGGAATGGGTTGGATTGGGAATCATGGAATGCCTTGGGAATCATGGAATGGGTCAGGAATCCGGGAACGGGTCAGGAATCTGGGAATGGGTTGGATTGGGAATCGTGGAATGCTTTGGGTCAGGAATCATGGAATGGGTCGGGAATTGTGGATTGACTTGGATTGGGAATCCTGGGTTGGGTTGGGAATCCTGGAATGGGTTGGATTTGGAATCATGGAATGCCTTGGGAATCCGGGAATGGGTCAGGAATCCAGGAATGGATTGGATTGAGAATCATGGAATGGATTAGATTTGGAATCCTGGGATGGGTTGGGAATCCTGGGATGTGTTGGAATCCATGGAATTCTTTGGGTTGGGATCCATGGAATGCTCTGGGTCAGGAATCCTGGAATATTTGGGAATCGGGGAATGCTTTGGGAATTCTGGACTGGGTCAGGAATCATGGATTGCTTGGGGTTGGGAATCATGGAATGAGCTGGGAATTCTGGAATGCGTTGGGAATCCAGGAATGTGTTGGGAATCTGGGAATGCTTTGGGTTGGGATCCATGGAATGGGCTTTTTTTGGAATCCTGGGATGGGTCAGGAATGCTGGAATGGATTAGATTGGGAATCACGGAATGCTTTGGGTCGGGATCCATGGAATGATTTTTGTTGGGAATCCTGGAATGGATTAGATTGGGAATCATGGAATGGTTTGGGTCGGGAATCATGGAATGTTTGGGAATTGTGGAATGGGTCAGGAATCACGGGATGCTTTGGGTTGGGATCCATGAAATGCCTTGGGAATCCAGGAATGTTTTTTGTTGGGAATCCTGGGATGGGTTGGGAATCATGGAATGGGATAGATTGGGAATTCAGGAATGCCTTGGGAATCCTGGGATGGATTGGGAATCCTGGAATGGGCTGGAATCCATGGAATTTTTTGTGTTGGGATCCATGGAATGCTCTGGGTTGGGAATCCTGGAACGTTTGGGAATCAGGGAATGCCTTGGGAATTGTGGAATGGATCAGGAATCATGGATTGCTTGGGGTTGGGATCCATGGAATGGGTTGGGAATCTGGGAATGGTTTGGGTTGGGAATTGTGGATTGACTTGGATTGGGAATGGTGGAATGGTTTGGGTGGGGATCCATGGAATGCCTTGGGAATCTGGGAATGGTTTTTGTTGGGAATCCTGGAATACTTCGGTTTGGGAATGGTGGGATGGGCTGAAATCATGGAATGCCTTGGGAATCCTGGAATGGATCGGGAATCCCGGAATGCCTTGGGAATCCTGGAATGGATCGGGAATCCTGGAATGGATTGGGAATCCCGGAATGCCTTGGGAATCCTGGAATGGATCGGGAATCCTGGAATGGATCGGGAATCCCGGAACGTTTGGGAATCCCGGAATGCCTTGGGAATCATGGAATGGATCGGGAATCCTGGAATGCCTTGGGAATCATGGAACATTTGGGAATCCTGGAATGCCTTGGGAATCCAGGAATGGATCGGGAATCCCGGAATGCCTTGGGAATCCCAGAATGTTTGGGAATCCTGGAATGCCTTGGGAATCCTGGAATGGATCGGGAATCCCGGAATGGATCGGGAATCCCGGGATGCCTTGGGAATCCTGGAATGTTTGGGAATCCTGGAATGCCTTGGGAATCCAGGAATGGGAATTGGGTTGGGAATGGATCTCCAGGTCCGTTTCATTCCCTGTTTTTCACGGGAAGGGACGTCTTCCCCAAGGAATTTTTGGGATTTTACCACTGGAATGTTTGGAATTCCAAGATTTTCCACTTGGTTTCAGCTGGGATTTGAAACCCCCGGGATTTTTAACCTGGAAGTGCCGAGAACAAGGGGAAAAATCCAGGAAAATCGGAATATCCCGAAGGGAAAAGGATCCATGGAAATCATCCAAATCCAACTCCCGGTTCTGGAAATTCGGGAATAAACAGGAAAAGGATTCTTTCAATGGGAAACCGGGAATTGAAATTCCCAAATCCGATAAAAATCCTGAATTCCAGAACCAGGCAAAATGCAAAAATTAGGGAAAGAACCAAATTCCAAACCCAGGTAAAATACTGAAATTCCAAATCCAGGGAATACCAGAACCAGGAAAAATCCCGATTTCTGGGAGATCCCAGGGATTTGAAAATCCGGGATAAATCCAGAGCATCCCAAGGGATCCCAGGCTCTCTTTCCAACCCCGCAGGTTTTTTGGGAATTTTGAGGAACTCCTCATCTTCTAAAATCCAATCCCAAAGGAATTTATTAGGAAAACCGGGATTCTTCCATCATTCCTCACCTTTTCCTTGGAATTTCTCCCATCCTGCTCCTCCTTTGCTCCGGAGGTTTCCTGGTGTATCCCAAAAATTTTAGAAGCCACGGATTTTCCCGGGAGCTGGGAATGGGATTGGAATCCAGAAAATCTGGGAATATCCCGCTTTTCCGGCTTCCTCTTCCCAGTCAGATCCGCCTTTCCAAGGGCAGAAATCCCGGGATTTGGAACATTCCCAAAGCATCAACTCACCAGGAATTCCTCATGGTCCTCTCCATTCCCAGTAACTCACTGGGAATTCCAGCTTTCCCATTCCCAGAAGGTCACTGGGAATTCCAGGTTTCCTGTTCTGAATAACTCCCCAGAATTCCCTGGTTCCCATTCCCATTCCCTCATGGAATTCCCTGTTCCCATTCCCTGAGGGAATTCCTGTTCCCGTTCCCACTAATCCATGGGAATTCCCTGTCTCCTGAGAGAATTCCCTGTTCCTGTTCCCATTCCCTGATGGAATTCCCTGTTCCCATTCCCAATAATCCATGGGAATTCCCTGTTCCTGTTCCCTGAGTGAATTCCTGTTCCCTGATGGAATTCCCTGTTTCTGTTCCCATTCCCTGAGGGAATTCCTGTTCCCATTCCCACTAAACCATTGGAATTCCCTGTTCCCGTTCCCTGACAGAATTCCATGTTCCTGCTCCCATTCCTTGATGGAATTCCCTGATCCCATTCCCTGAGGGAATTCCTGTTCCCATTCCCAGTCACTCACAGGAATTCCCTGTTCCCATTCCCTGAGGGAATTCCCATTCCCGTTCCCAGACAGAATTCCCGTTCCCTGATGGAATTCCTGTTCCCATTCCCACTAATCCATGGGAATTCCCTGTTCCCATTCCCTGAAGAAGTTCCCGTTGCCCGCTGGAATTTCCTGTTCCTGTTCCCATTCCCACTAAACCATTGGAATTCCCTGTTCCCGTTCCCCGACAGAATTCCGTGTTCCCATTCCCAGTCACTCATGGAATTCCCTGTTCCCATTCCCAATAATCCATGGGAATTCCCTGTTCCTGTTCCCTGAGTGAATTCCTGTTCCCTGATGGAATTCCCTGTTCCCATTCCCTGAAGGAATTCCTGTTCCCATTCCCATTCCCACTAAACCATTGGAATTCCCTGTTCCCGTTCCCTGACAGAATTCCATGCTCCTGTTCCCATTCCTTGATGGAATTCCCTGATCCCATTCCCTGAGGGAATTCCTGTCCCCATTCCCAGTCACTCACAGGAATTCCCTGTTCCCATTCCCTGAGGGAATTCCCATTCCCGTTCCCAGACAGAATTCCCGTTTCCTGATGGAATTCCTGTTCCCATTCCCACTAATCCATGGGAATTCCCTGTTCCCGTTCCCTGATGGAATTCCTGTTCCCATTCCCTGAGGAAGTTCCCGTTGCCTGCTGGAATTCCCTGTTCCCATTCCCATTCCCACTAAACCATTGGAATTCCCTGTTCCCGTTCCCTGACAGAATTCCGTGTTCCCATTCCCAGTCACTCATGGAGTTCCCTGTTCCCATTCCCAATAATCCATGGGAATTCCCTGTTCCCTGAGAGAATTCCCTGTTCCTGTTCCCATTCCCTGATGGAATTTCCTGTTCCTGTTCCCATTTCCTGAGGGAATTCCCATTCCCTGACAGAATTCTCGTTCCCTGATGGAATTCCCTGTTCCCTGATGGAATTTCCATTCCCCTTCCCTGTTCCCGTTCCCTGTTCCCATTCTCATTCCCTGACAGAATTCCCATTCCCAGTAATCCATGGGAATTCCCGTTATTCCCAGTAATCCCTGGGAATTCCGGTTATTCCCAGTAACCCCTGGGATCCCGGTTATTCCAAATAACCCCTGAAATCCCGGTTATTCCCGATAACCCCCGGAATTCCGGTTATTCCTGATAATGCCTGGGAATTCCAGTTATTCCCAGTAACCCATGGGAATTCCCATTCCCATTCCCGGATGGAATTCCCATTCCATTCCCGATAATCCCTGGGATCCCGGTTATTCCCAGTAATCCATGGGAATTCCAGTTATTCCCGATAACCCCTGGAATTCCGGTTATTCCTGATAATGCCTGGGAATTCCAGTTATTCCCAGTAACCCATGGGAATTCCCATTCCCATTCCCAGATGGAATTCCCATTCCATTCCCGGTAATCCCTGGAATCCCGGTTATTCCCGATAACCCCTGGAATCCCGTTTATTCCTGGTAATCCCTGGAATCCCGGTTATTCCCAGTAATCCATGGGATCCCGGTTATTCCTGATAATCCCTGGGATCCCGGTTATTCCTGATAATGCCTGGGAATTCCAGTTATTCCCAGTAACCCATGGGAATTCCCATTCCCATTCCCGGATGGAATTCCCATTCCATTCCCGATAACCCCTGGGATCCCGGATATTCTCGGTAACCCCTGGGATCCCGGTTATTCCCGATAATCCCTGGAATTCCGGTTATTCCCGATAATGCCTGGGAATTCCAGTTATTCCCAGTAACCCATGGGAATCCTGGTTATTCCCAGTAACCTGTGGGAATTCCAGTTATTCCCAGTTATCCATGGAATTCCCCTGGGAATTCCTGTTCCATTCCCTGATGGAATTCCTGTTCCCGTTCCCTGAGGGAATTCCCATTCCTGTTCCCTGACGGAATTCCCATTCCCAGTAATCCATGGGAATTCCAGTTATTCCCAGTAACCCATGGGAATTCCCATTCCCATTCCCGGATGGAATTCCCATTCCATTCCCGATAATCCCTGGAATCCCGGTTATTCCCGATAATCCCTGGAATCCCAGATATTCCCAGTAACCCCTGGAATCCCGGTTATTCCCGATAACCCCTGGAATCCCGGTTATTCCCAGTAATCCATGGGAATTCCGGTTATTCCCGATAATCCCTGGAATCCCGGATATTCCCGATAACCCCCGGAATTCCGGTTATTCCCGATAACCCCTGGGTTCCCGGTTATTCCCGATAATCCCTGGAATCCCAGTTATTCCCAGTAACCCCTGGAATCCCAGTTATTCCCAATAATCCCTGGAACCCCGGATATTCCCGATAATCCCTGGAATCCCGGATATTCCCGATAACCCCTGGAATCCCGGTTATTCCCGATAATCCCTGGAATCCCGGATATTCCCGATAACCCCTGGAATCCCGGTTATTCCCAGTAATCCATGGGAATTCCAGTTATTCCCAGTAACCCCTGGGAATCCCGGATATTCCTGGTAATCCCTGGAATCCCGGTTATTCCCAGTAACCCCTGGAATCGCGGTTATTCCCGATAATCCCTGGAATTCCGGATATTCCCGATAATCCCTGGAATCCTGGATATTCCCGATGGTAATCCCTGGAATCCCGGTTATTCCCAGTTATCACGCTCTGCTGCCTGTTCAAGTGCCGCATTCCGCGCACTCGGAAGGAGATCGAGGCTCGCTACGCCCAGCGCCAGGCGGCCAAATCCTACGCGGATAAACTGGAGACGGTGCCGCCCCTCGGGGAGCTCACCGACATTCCCGGAGGTAATTCCCGCTTTTTCTTGGAATTCTGGGAGCTAAAATTCCCTCACTGAGCTCACCGACATTCCCAGGGGTAATTCCTGCTTTTCTTTGGAATTCTGGGGTGCAAAGTCCCTAAAAGAGCTCAGTGATGTTCCCAGACGTAATTCCTGCTTTTCTTTGGGAATTCTGGGAGCTAAAACTCCCTCCCTGAGCTCACCGACATTCCCGGAGGTAATTCCCTCTTTTTCTTGGAATTCTGGGAGCTAAAACTCCCCCACTGAGCTCACTGACATTCCCAGGGGTAATTCCTGCTTTTCTTTGGGAATTCTGGGGGTGCAAAGTCCCTCCCTGAGCTCAGTGGTGTTCCCAGGGGTAATTCCTGCTTTTCTTTGGGAATTCTGTCCTTCCCTGAGCTCACCGACATTCCAGGAGGTATTTCCTGCTTTTTCTTGGAATTCTGGGAGCACAAAGTCCCTCCCTGAGCTCATCGACATTCCCGGAGGTAATTCCCGCTTTTCTCTGGGAATTCTGGGAGCTAAAACTCCCTCCATGAGCTCACCAACATTCCCGGAGGTAATTCCCTCTTTTTCTTGGAATTCTGGGAGCTAAAACTCCCTCCCTGAGCTCACCGACATTCCCGGAGGTAATTCCCACTTTTTCTTGGAATTCTGGAAGTGCAAACTCCCTCCCTGAGCTCACCGGCGTTCCCAGAGGTAATTCCCAATTATTTTTTGGGATTCTGGGAGCAAAAACTCCCTCCCTGAGCTCAGTGATGTTCCTGGAGGTAATTCCCATTTTTCTCTGGGAATTCTGTCTTTTCCTGAGCTCACTGACATTCCAGGAGGTAATTCCCGCTTTTCTTCGGGAATTCTGGGAGAGGAAATTCCCACCATGAGCTCACCCACATTCCCGGAGGTAATTCCCAATTATTTTTGGGATTCTGGGAGTACAAATTCCCTCCCTGAGCTCAGTGGTGTTCCCAGGGGTAATTCCTGCTTTTCTTTGGGAATTCTGTCCTTCCCTGAGCTCACCCACATTTCTGGAGGTAATTCCTGCTTTTTCTTGGAATTCTGGGAGGGGAAATTCCCTCCCTGGGCTCATTGATATTCCCAGAGGTAATTCCTACTTTTCTTTGGGAATTCTGTCTTTTTCTGAGCTCACCCACATTCCAGGAGGTAATTCCCTCTTTTTCTTGGAATTCTGGGAGCTACAACTCCCCCACAGAGCTCACCGACATTCCCAGGGGTAATTCCCGCTTTTCTCTGGGAATTCTGGGAGTGCAAAGTCCTTCTCTGAGCTCATCGACATTCCCGGAGGTAATTCCCGCTTTTTCTTGGAATTCTGGAAGTGCAAACTCCCTCCCTGAGCTCACTGACGTTCCCAGAGGTAATTCCCAATTATTTTTTGGGATTCTGGGAGCAAAAACTCCCTCCCTGAGCTCATCGATGTTCCTGGAGGTAATTCCCATTTTTCTCTGGGAATTCTGTCTTTTCCTGAGCTCACTGACATTCCAGGAGGTAATTCCCGCTTTTCTTCGGGAATTCTGGGAGAGGAAATTCCCACCATGAGCTCACCCACATTCCCAGAGGTAATTCCCAATTATTTTTGGGATTCTGGGAGTACAAATTCCCTCCCTGAGCTCAGTGGTGTTCCCAGACATAATTCCCACTTTTCTTTGGAATTCTGGGAGTGAAAAGTCCTTCAATGAGCTCAGTGACATTCCTGAAAGTTATTCCAAATTATTTTTGGGAATTCTGGGAGGGGAAATTCCCACCATGAGCTCACCCACATTCCCAGAGGTAATTCCTACTTTTCTTTGGGAATTCTGTCCTTCCCTGAGCTCACCCACATTCCAGGAGGTAATTCCCTCTTTTTCTTGGAATTCTGGGAGCTAAAACTCCCCCACTGAGCTCACTGACATTCCCTGAGGTAATTCCCACTTTTTCTTGGAATTCTGTCCTTCCCAGAGCTCACCAACATTCCAGGAGGTAATTCCCGCTTTTCTTTGGGAATTCTGGGGACACAAAATCCCTCCCTGAGCTCAGCGATGTTCCTGGAGGTAATTCCTGCTTTTCTTTGGAATTCTGGGAGCTAAAACTCCCTCCCTGAGCTCAGTGGTGTTCCCAGGGGTAATTCCAGCTTTTCTTTGGGAATTCTGTCCTTCCCTGAGCTCACCGACATTCCCGGAGGTAATTCCTGCTTTTTCTTGGAATTCTGGGAGCACAAAGTCCCTCCCTGAGCTCAGTGGTGTTCCCACAGGTAATTCCCATTTTTCTTTGGAATTCTGGGAGCACAAACTCCCTCACTGAGCTCACCAACATTCCAGGAGGTAATTCCCGCTTTTCTCTGGGAATTCTGGGAGTGAAAAGTCCCTAAAAGAGCTCAGTGATATTCCCAGACATAATTCCCACTTTTCTTTGGGAATTCTGGGGGTTGGAAATTTCCTCCCTGAGCTCACTGACATTCCCAGAGGTAATTCCCACTTTTCTTTGGGAATTCTGGGAGCACAAAGTCCCTCACTGATCCCACCAACATTCCCAGGGTAATTCCCATTTTTTGGGGGGGAATTCTGGCACCACAAAATTCCTCCCACATTCCCAGCAGCAGATCCAGATTTTGGGATAAACCTTTTGGATAAAATGGAATTTTCCCGTCGCTTCCAGCTGGAATAATTCCTCCATTCCCAAATTAAACTTGGGAAAAAACCCTCAAATCCTATTTTTTCCAAATCCTGCTAAAAAACCTCCATCAAATCCAGCTTTTCCCGCTTTTCTGACTCTTCCAGGAATGGCAATTCCAAACTTTTCCTGGGGAAAAAACCCTGGAATCCTCATCCCATTTTCCCATCCACTCCCAACTTTCCCATCAGGAAATTTGGGAATCCGATCCCATCCTTCAAATCTCAAATTCCCATTTATTCCAAGGGAATCCCAGGAGGGTTTGGAATTGCTCATTCCCGGTTTTTTCTCCCCCCTCTGGAATTTTTTCTCACTCTCCTTTCCTGATTCCGTAGGAAATTCCATTCCCGAAAATCTCCTCCCTCCCTCGGGCCAATCCCGAGCTCTGCGCTCGCTGCCGGTGCTGAAGGAAGAGGATGAGAGGATTTTCCAAGGAATTTAGGGAATTCTCATTCCCACCCTCCTCTGGCTTCTCTTTTCCAAGATTTCCTCGGATTTTCCGCTTCTCCATTCCCGGATTTTTCCGTTTCCTCTGCGCTTTTTGGTGTTTTTTTCCCTCTTTCCTGGCTCTCCAGGAGCCAGAATTCCATAAAAACGGCATTTCTGGAATTCGGGATCTCTGGAGGAAGAGGCAGATCCCAAAACTGTGGGAATTTGGGAATTCCTTGGAGAAATTCAGCCCCACCATGGAGAAAAATGTGGAATTCGGAGCTGGGAATTCACACAAATCCCAGGATTTCAAGGGTCCAAAATTGGCGATTTCCAGATTTTCCTGCAAAATTTAGAGTAAAACCATGGGAATTCACACAAATCCCGGGATTTCAGGTGTCTGAAATTGGAAATTCCCAGATTTTCCTGTGGAATTTGGAGTCAAACCATGGCAATTCACACAAATCCCGGGATTTTCCAAGGAATTCTGGGAATTCTCATTCCCACCCTCCTCTGGCTTCTCTTTTCCAAGATTTCCTTGGATTTTCCGCTTCTCCATTCCTGGATTTTTCTGTTTCTGAGGGTCTGAAATTGGAAATTCCCAGATTTTCCTGTGGAATTTGGAGTCAAACCATGGGAATTCACACAAATCCTGGGATTTCAGGTGTCTGAAATTGGAAATTCCCAGATTTTCCTGTGGAATTCGGAGCTGAGCTGCAGGAATTTGCACAAATCCCAGGATTTCAAGGGTCCAAAATTGGCGATTCCCAGATTTTCCTGCAAAATTTAGAGTAAAACCATGGGAATTCACACAAATCCCGGGATTTCAGGTGTCTGAAATTGGAAATTCCCAGATTTTCCTGTGGAATTCAGAATCAAACCATGGGAATTCACACAAATCCCAGGATTTTCCAAGAAGTTCTGGGAATTCTCATTCCCACCCTCCTCTGGCTTCTCTTTTCCAAGATTTCCTCGGATTTTCCACTTCTCCATTCCTGGATTTTTCTGTTTCTGGGGGTCTGAAATTGGCAATTCCCAGATTTTCCTGTGGAATTTGGAGTCAAACCCTGGGAATTCACACAAATCCCAGGATTTCAAGGGTCTAAAATTGGTGATTCCCAGATTTTCCTGCAAAATTTGGAGTCAAACCATGGGAATTCACACAAATCCCGGGATTTTCCAAGAAGTTCTGGGAATTCTCATTCCCGCTCTACTCTGGCTTCTCTTTTCCAAGATTTCCTCGGATTTTCCGCTTCTCCATTCCCGGATTTTTCCGTTTCCTCAGCGCTTTTTGGTGGTTTTTTCCCTCTTTCCTGGCTCTCCAGGAGCCAGAATTCCATAAAAACGGCATTTCTGGAATTCGGGATCTCTGGGGGAAGAGGCAGATCCCAAAACTGTGGGAATTTGGGAATTCCTTGGAGAAATTCAGCCCCACCACGGAGAAAAATGTGGAATTCGGAGCTGGGAATTCACACAAATCCCAGGATTTCAAGGGTCCAAAATTGGAGATTCCCAGATTTTCCTGTGGAATTTGGAGTCAAACCAAGGGAATTCACACAAATCCCGGGATTTCAGGTGTCTGAAATTGGAAATTCCCAGATTTTCCTGTGGAATTTGGAGTAAAACCATGGGAATTCACACAAATCCCGGGATTTCAGGGGTCTGAAATTGGAAATTCCCAGATTTTCCTCCGGAATTCAGAATCAAACCATGGGAATTGGCACAAATCCCGGGATTTTCCAAGGAATTCTGGGAATTCTCATTCCCACCCTCCTCTGGCTTCTCTTTTCCAAGATTTCCTCGGATTTTCCGCTTCTCCATTCCCGGATTTTTCTGTTTCTGAGGGTCTGAAATTGGAAATTCCCAGATTTTTCTGTGGAATTTGGAGTCAAACCATGGCAATTCACAGAAATCCCGGGATTCTGGGGGTCATAAATTGGTGAATCCCAGATTTTCCTGTGGAATTCGGAGCTGAGCTGCAGGAATTCGCACAAATCCCAGGATTTCAAGGGTCCAAACTTGGCGATTCCCAGATTTTCCTGCAAAATTTGGAGTCAAACCATGGGAATTCACACAAATCCTGGGATTTCAGGTGTCTGAAATTGGCAATTCCCAGATTTTCCTGTGGAATTCAGAATCAAACCATGGGAATTCACACAAATCCCGGGATTTTCCAAGAAGTTCTGGGAATTCTCATTCCCTCCCTCCCTTGGCTTCTCTTTTCCAAGGAAATTTAACTCCAAATTTCATTTAATTATTTTTAATTCCAAATTTAATTCCAAATTAACCCTTGGAATTGTTTTTTTTCCCAAAAAAAAAATCCTCACTCGTCTGGATGGGAAAATTCCCAGCGGGAATATTTTTGGGAATATTTTCAGGAATATTTTCCCTGGAATTCCTGGGAGTTGGAATTGTGACAATTCCCAGATTTTTTTTTTTTAATCCCCATCAATTCCCTGTTTTTTTTTTTTATCCTCGGGAACAGCTCAGACGACGGAAGAAAAAAAAGAGGAAGAAATTCCCACGGTATCCGGAAAAGTGGAAAAAACTCCGGGAAAAAAGGAGGGATCCAAAGATTCCAAGAAAAAAGACGGAGAGAAGGAACAGAAGGAAGAATCCAAGAAAGACGGAGGCAAAAAAAAAGACGGGAAAGAGGAAAAAGACGGGAAAGGGGAAAAGGAAAAGGGGGAAAAGGAAAAGGGGGAAAAGGGAAAGGAAACGAAGGAAAAATCCCAAGGAAAAAAGGGGGAAAAAGACGGAGAAGCCGGAAAATCCAACGGGAATTCCAAAACTCCGGCGAAAAAGAAGTGATTGCACGGAAATTCCAGGATTTTTTGGGAATGCTGGGTGAGATTTCCCGGATATTCCCGCGGGATGGGATCGGAACCGCCGGGATTCGGCTCCTCCGAAGGAAAAGAGGGAATTTGGTGGGATAATAAAGGCAAAAAAAAATGGGAATGAGAGGTTGGGAATGAGCAGGGATGAGGAGCCGAAGGAAATTGGGATCGATCCCGAATTTTTTCTTTTTCCGGAGGAGCTGGAAAAGTTGGAGAAAGTTTTCCCGGAATTCTGCAATTCCTCACGGGGAATTTTGGGGATTCCGGGAAAATCCCAAAAGTTTGGGATTCTCCAAAGATTCCAAGAGGTTTTTGGAGATTTGGGAATTTTTCCTCCCTTCTCCGGTGCCTTTTTCCCTGGATTGCTGCAGGGAACAGCCGGAATTCCGTCTTTTCCATGGGATTCAGCCGCATTTTCCCGATTTTTTCCCAGGAATTCTGCTCCTCCCTCCCTTCCCAGGAATTCCCAGGAATTCCCTCAGAACAGTTTGATTGGGAGCGGTGTTTTCCCGAATATTTTGGGAATATTCCAGAAATTTCTGCCTTAAAATTTCCAGCTTGGGGGGGATTTAACTCCAGTTTTTTTGGGAATAACAGGAAAAATCTTGGGAAAATGAAAATTTGGGATATTCTGGAATTTTCTGTCCCATAGGGAGAATTCCATCCCATCCTTTATCCCTGGGAATGGGAATTGCTTTTTATTTCATTGATTTGATTCCAATTATTTTCCTGCTGTTTTTCCAATGGGATTTTTTCCCAATTTTTCCCAATTTTTTCCCAATTTTTCCCCGTTTTTTCCCAATTTTTTTCCCATTTTTTCCCATTTTTTCCCATTTTTTCCAATTTTTTCCCTTTTTTTTCCCCCATTTTTTCCCATTTTTTTCCCATTTTTTTCCCATTTTTTCCCACTTTTCCTTGTCCCAATTTTCCTTTCCCTTCTCTCTCAGCCAATTAATCCCAGTGGGAAAAGATCCTGGGAAAAAACAAGGGAATTTTCTGGACTGATGATGTCACTCAGCTCCAAAAAAATTCCCAAAAATCCCAAATTTCTCCAAAAATTCCCCAAAATCTCAAATTTCTCCAAAAAAATCCCCAAAATCCCAAATTTTTCAAAAAAATACCGAAAATTCCCAAATTTATTTTTCAAAAATCCAAAAAATCCCAAATTATTCCAAATAAATCCCAAAAATCCCAAATTTCTTCAAATAAATCCCAAAAACCCAAATATTTCCAAAAAAAATCCCAAAAATCCCAAATTTCTCAAGAAAAATCCCAAAAAAACCCAAATTTCTCCAAAAAAAATCCCCAAAATCCCATTTTTTTTTCAAAAATCCCAAAAATCCCAAATTTTTCCAAAAATATCCCCAAAATCCCAAATTTAAAAAAAATTCCCAAAAATCCCAAATTTCTCCCAAAAAATTCCCTAAAAATCCCAAATTTTTCAAAAAAAATCCCAAAAAATCCCAAATTTCTCCAAAAAAATTCCCAAAAAATCCCAAATTTTCCACCAAAAACATGGAAAACTTAAGGAGAGAGGTTGGGAAAAATTCCCAGAACATCCAGGAAAATCAGGAATTCTGGGCTTGGGAATTCTGCCCCTGAACACCCAAAATTTCCATCCTCAGGATGAAAAAATGGGAATAAGGATCCAAATATTGGGATTTTTTTGGAATTTCAATCCCAAATTTTCAGGGCTCCTTTTCATCGGGATTTTCCCATTGGATTCGAGTTCGGATCCATGGGAATTTTGGGATCGGGATATTTATCCCTTAAAAATTCCGGGATGGGATCCAGCTGGGAATTTGGGATGGAGAGGGAAAAGGAGGGGATTCTTTCCCGATCCGATTTTTTTTCCGGGAGGAAAAATCCTCTCATTTATTTTTCCATGGAATTCCTTTTCCCTCATCCGCTTTCCCGTGAAAAAGAATCCAAATCCTGAATAAAAAATTCCTTGGGATTGGGGAATCCGGGAGATTCCTGGGAATGGCTGATTGGTTTTTTGTTTTTGTTTTTGTTTTTTTTTTTTTTTTAATGTATTTTTCCATGAAAAACCAAAAATAAATTAATTTTTCCTTCAGGAATGGTTGGGTTTGGAATTCTCAGGGATGGGGGGGAATGCCGGGAATTCCTGGGATTGGGGATTTGGGAATCCATTCCCAGGATTTGGGATTATTTTCCCAGGATTTGGGGAATAAATTCCTGGGATTGAGGAATCCATTCCCTGGATCTGGGAATCCACTCCTGGAATTTGGGATTTGGGAATCCATCCATGGGATTTGGGGAATCCATTCCCAGGATTTGGGAATCCATTCCTGGGATCTGAGAATCCATTCCCGGGATTTGGGAATCCATTCCTGGGATTTGGGGAATCCATTCCCAGGATTTGGGAATCCATTCCCAGGATTTGGGAATCCATTCCTGGTATTTGGGGAATCCATTCCCAGGATTTGGGGAATCCATTCCCAGGATTTGGGAATATTTTCCTGGGATTTGGGGAATAAATTCCTGGGATTGAGGAATCCATTCCCTGGGATTTGGGAATCCATTCCCAGGATCTGAGAATCCATTCCCAGGATTTGGGATTATTTTCCTGGGATTTCTGAATCAATTCCTGGTATTTGGGGTTAGGGAATCCATTCCTGGGATTGAGGAATCCACTCCTGGAATTTGGGAATATTTTCCTGGGATTTGGGAATCCATCTCTGGGATTCGGAATTTGGGAATTCCTGGGAATTTGGATCTGGGAATCCATTCCAGGGATTTGGGAATCCATTCCCATGATTTGGGAATCCATTCCCGGGATCTGAGAAATCCATTCCCAGAATTTGGGAATATTTTCCTGGGATTTGGGAATCCATTCCCAGGATCTGAGAATCCATTCCCGGGATTTGGGAATCCATTCCCGGGATTTGGGAATCCATTCCTGGGATTTGGGGTTTGGCAATCCATTCCTGGGATTGAGGAATCCATTCCTGGGATTGAGGAATCCATTCCTGGGAGTTGGGAATCCATCTCTGGGATTTGGAATTTGGGAATTCCTGGGAATTTGGATCAGGGAATCTATTCCTAGGATCTGGGAATCCATTCCAGGGATTTGGGAATCCATTTCTGGGATTTGGGGTTTGGGAATCCATTCCTGGGATCTGGGGAATCCATTCCCATGATTTGGGAATCCATTCCCAGAATTTGGGAATATTTTCCTGGGATTTGGGGAATAAATTCCTGGGATTTGGGAATCCATTCCCAGGATCTGAGAATCCATTCCCAGAATTTGGGAATCCATTCCTGGGATTTCGGGTTTGGCAATCCATTCCTGGGATTTGGGAATCCATTCCCAGGATTGGGGAATCCATTCCCAGGATTGGGGAATCCATCCCTGGGATTTGGAATTTGGGAATTCCTGGTAATTGGGATCTGGGAATCAATTCCTGGGATCCTGGAATCCATTCCTGGGATTTGGGGTTTGGGAATCCATTCCTGGTATTTGGGGAATCCATTCCCAGGATTTGGGAATATTTTCCTGGGATTTGGGGAATAAATTCCTGGGATTGAGGAATCCATTCCCTGGGATTTGGGAATCCATTCCCAGGATTTGGGAATCCATTCCCCGGGATTTGGGAATCCATTCCCAGGATTTGGGAATCCATTCCTGGGATTTGGGGAATCCATTCCCGGGATTTGGGAATCCATTCCCAGGATCTGAGAATCCATTCCCAGGATTTGGGAATCCATTCCTGGGATTTGGGGAATCCATTCCCAGGATTTGGGAATATTTTCCTGGGATTTGGGGAATAAATTCCTGGGATTGAGGAATCCATTCCCTGGGATTTGGGAATCCATTCCCAGGATCTGAGAATCCATTCCCGGGATTTGGGAATCCATTCCTGGGATTTGAGGAATCCATTCCCTGGGATTTGGGAATCCATTCCCAGGATCTGAGAATCCATTCCCAGGATTTGGGATTATTTTCCTGGGATTTCTGAATCAATTCCTGGTATTTGGGGTTAGGGAATCCATTCCTGGGATTGAGGAATCCACTCCTGGAATTTGGGAATATTTTCCTGGGATTTGGGAATCCATCTCTGGGATTCGGAATTTGGGAATTCCTGGGAATTTGGATCTGGGAATCCATTCCAGGGATTTGGGAATCCATTCCCATGATTTGGGAATCCATTCCCGGGATCTGAGAAATCCATTCCCAGAATTTGGGAATATTTTCCTGGGATTTGGGAATCCATTCCCAGGATCTGAGAATCCATTCCCGGGATTTGGGAATCCATTCCCGGGATTTGGGAATCCATTCCTGGGATTTGGGGTTTGGCAATCCATTCCTGGGATTGAGGAATCCATTCCTGGGATTTGGGAATCCATCTCTGGGATTTGGAATTTGGGAATTCCTGGGAATTTGGATCAGGGAATCTATTCCTAGGATCTGGGAATCCATTCCAGGGATTTGGGAATCCATTTCTGGGATTTGGGGTTTGGGAATCCATTCCTGGGATTTGGGGAATCCATTCCCATGATTTGGGAATCCATTCCCAGAATTTGGGAATATTTTCCTGGGATTTGGGGAATAAATTCCTGGGATTTGGGAATCCATTCCCAGGATCTGAGAATCCATTCCCGGGATTTGGGAATCCATTCCTGGGATTTCGGGTTTGGCAATCCATTCCTGGGATTGAGGAATCCATTCCCGGGATTTGGGAATATTTTCCTGGGATTTTGGGGAATAAATTCCTGGGATTGAGGAATTCATTCCCTTGATTTGGGAATCCACTCCTGGAATTTGGGATTTGGGAATCCATTCCCAGGATCTGAGAATCCATTCCCAGGATCTGAGAATCCATTCCCAGGATCAGGGGATCAATTCATGAGATCTGGGAATCCACTCCTGGGATTTGGGAATATTTTCCTGGGATTTGGGAATCCATTCCCAGGATTTGGGAATCCATCCCTGGAGTTTCCAGGGCTCAAAATCTTATCCCAATTCCCAAGTGGAAACAGAGGGAAAGAATTCCCATTCCCGATCCCACCTTTTCCCTGTTCCCAGCGGGATCGGGAAATCGGGAAGTGATAAAAAAAAAAAGGTGGAAAATTCCAGGCGGGAGCAATTCCAGAATTTTGGGATTCGCTTTTCCACCAGCAGGTGGAGAAATCGCCTTGGAAAAAAACACGGGAAGGAATTTTTAGCGGGATCGATTCTCCAGGAATTCCGTTGGAAATGGGAATTCCAGAGGCCAAAAGTTGCTTTTCATTCCCAGAAATCCATGGAATAGCGAGAGGATCGCTCATTTCCTTGGATTCGGCTCCCGGACCGGGAATAAATCCCGGGATTGCCGCAGATTCCTGAAATTCCGCTCTGGGATTTCCCACCCAGATTGAAGGGACTGGAGCTCCCTTGGGATGGGAAATTCCAGGATTTGGGAAAATCTCCCGATTTTCTCCCTGGATTGGTTTTCCATGGAAAACAGAAGGGAAAATGGAACATTCCAGGTTTTTTCACATTCCCAGCCCGGGTGGAAAAGGATCGGGAGGTTCCCATTGTCCTGCCCCCGGGTCTGGGAATGCGGAATCCATGGGAATTCCCAGGGAATTGGGAATTCCCGAGTCCTGGGGTCTTGTCCCGCTCCTGGGACATTCCCGGGATATTTATAGGATATTCCCAGGATATTCCCAGGAAATTTATGGGATATTCCCAGGATATTCCCGGGATATTTATGGGACATTCCGGAATATTTACGGAACATTCCTGGGATATTTGTGGGATATTTATGGAATATTCATGAGATATTCCCAGATATTTATGGGATATTCCCAGGATATCTGTGGGATATTCCCGGGATATTTATGGGATATTCCTGGGATAGTTATGGGATATTCCTGGGATAGTTATGGGATATTCCCAGATATTTATGGGATATTCCAGGATATTTATGGGATATTCCTGAGATATTTCTGGGATATTCCCAGGATATTTATGGGATATTCCTGGGATATTTATGGGACATTCCAGGATATTTATGGGATATTCCAGGATATTTGTGGGATATTCCAGGATATTTATGGGATATTCCAGGATATTTGTGGGATATTCCCAGGATATTCCCATCCCCTGTTAAAGAACCCTTGGAAAATCCCCCTTGGGAATACCAGGAATGGCCTGACCCCGCTTGGAATGAACCCAGGGAGGGAAATCCATGGAAAACGCCCCTGTCCTGCCATCAATTCCAGAATTCCCAAAAATCCATGGAAAACTCTCCCCCAGCAAGGCCCTGCGGGAATTGGTTTTCCATGGATTTGTGAGAATTCCCAGAGCTGCAGCAGGGCCTTGCTGGGGCCTTTCCTTCAGGAAATTCCCTTTGGGAATTCTCACAAATCCATGGAAAACGCCCCCCCAGCAGGGCCCTGCTGTAGCTCTGGGAATTCCCAAAAATCCATGGAATACACACCCAGAAGGCCCTGCTTTAATTTCTGGGAATTTTTGGAAATTCTTTAGAAATTCTTGGAAATTTTGGAAATTTTTGGAAATTCTTTGTAAATCCTTGGAAAATGCCCCCAGCAAGACCCTGCTGTAATTTCTGGGAATTTTCACAAATCCATGGAAAACACATCCCAAAAAAAGGGCCCTGCTGCATTTTTTGGGAATTCTCACAAATCCCTTTTGGATCTTCTCCCGTGTTCTTCCCTCGGAATTCCCAATCCTGCTGGAGCTTCTCCTCATTGTCCCAACTTCCATCTCCCGCCGGAGCACAAGGCCCTTTTCCCGGGATTTTGAGAAATTCTGGGATCAGGAGCTTGGAATGGGAGGAAATTTGGGATTTGAGATAATTTTGGGGAACAGCAGCTCAAAATGGGAGGAAATTTGGGATTTTGGGAAATTCTGGAAACAACAATTCTAAATGGGAGGAAAATTGGGATTTGAGGTAATTTTGGGATCAGCAGCTCCAAAGGGGAGGAAATTTGGGATTTTGAGCAATTCTGGGATCAGGAGCTTGGAATGGGATGAAATTTAGGATTTGAGATAATTTTGGGATCAGCAGATCAAAATGGGAGGAAATTTGGGATTTTGGGAAATTCTGGGATCAGCAGCTCCAAATGGGAGGAAATTTGGGATTGAGATAATTTTGGGAACAGCAGCTCAAAATGGGAGGAAATTTGGGATTTTGGGAAATTCTGGAAACAACAATTCTAAATGGGAGGAAATTTGGGATTTGAGGTAATTTTGGGATCAGCAGATCAAAATGGGAAAAAATTTGGGATTTTGAGCAATTCTGGGATCAGCAACTTGAAATGGGAGGAAATTTGTGATTTGAGGTAATTTTGGGATCAGCAGCTTGGAATGGGAGGAAATTTGGGATTTTGAGCAATTCTGGGATCAGGAGCTCCAAAGGGGGGGAAATTTGGGATTTGAGATAATTTTGGGAACAGCAGCTCCAAATGGGAGGAAATTTGGGATTCTGGGTAATTTTGGGATCATCACCTCTGAATGGAAGAAAATTTGGGATTTTAGGTAATTCTGGGATCAGGAGATTGGAATGGGAGGAAATTTGGGATTTGAGATAATTTTGGGATCAGCAGATCAAAATGGGAGGAAATTTGGGATTTTGAGTAGTTCTGGGATCAGGAGATTGGAATGGGAGGAAATTTGGGATTTGAGGTAATTTTGGGAACAGCAGATCAAAATGGGAGGAAATTTGGGATTTTGGGAAATTCTGGAAACAACAATTCTAAATGGGAGGAAATTTGGGATTTGAGGTAATTTTGGGATCAGCAGCTCAAAATGGGAGGAAATTTGGGATTCTGGGTAATTCTGGGATCAGGAGCTTGGAATGGGAGGAAATTTGGGATTTGAGGTAATTTTGGGAAATTCTGGAAACAACAATTCTAAATGGGAGGAAAT
The DNA here is from genome assembly GCA_038429875.1 of Poecile montanus. Taxonomy (NCBI): domain Eukaryota; kingdom Metazoa; phylum Chordata; class Aves; order Passeriformes; family Paridae; genus Poecile; species Poecile montanus. The sequence goes on along the minus strand of CM076503.1, from coordinate 2,305,630 downwards.
TTGGGATTTGAGGTAATTTTGGGATCAGCAGCTCAAAATGGGAGGAAATTTGGGATTTGAGGTAATTTTGGGAAATTCTGGAAACAACAATTCTAAATGGGAGGAAATTTGGGATTTGAGGTAATTTTGGGATCAGCAGCTCAAAATGGGAGGAAATTTGGGATTTTGAGCAATTCTGGGATCAGGAACTTGGAATGGGAGGAAATTTGGGATTTGAGATAATTCTGGGATCAGCAGCTCCAAATGGGAGGAAATTTGGGATTTTGGGAAATTCTGGAAACAACAATTCTAAATGGGAGGAAATTTGGGATTTGAGGTAATTTTGGGATCAGCAGCTCCAAAGGGGAGGAAATTTGGGATTCTGGGTAATTTGGGGAACAGCAGCTCCAAAGGGGAGGAAATTTGGGATTCTGGGTAATTTTGGGATCATCACCTCTGAATGGAAGAAAATTTGGGATTCCAGCTTTGCATTTGGAGCTGGATTTCTCCTCAAAAATTAAAAAAATCGGGATTTTAGGGAAGAAAATTCCGTTCCTCAAGGGGAGGAATTTTTTAGGAGGAAGAAGGGGAGGTTTAAAATAAAGAATGAAAAACGATGGAAGTTCGTTTTTTCCCTCTCAGCATGGAAATATTCCCAGTTTTTTTCCAACTCCCCCATCTCCAGATGAGCTCGTTAAAAACCTTCTGCACTAATTAAACATCGGGGTTTATTAATTAATTATTTTCCCATCACATCCTTAAATTAATTTAATTTAATAATTAATTAATAGAATTAAGTTAATAATAAATAATCATTTAATATTCACATCCTTAAATTAATTATTCGAATTTTTCTATTTAATCAATTAAATCAATAATTCTGAAAATAATTAAATTATTAAACAGAGAAATAATTATTAAATAAATAATTTAAAATATTATTTAAAATATTATTAAATTATTATTTAAATAATATTATTATATTTATTGTTATTATTATTATATTTATTATTATTATTATATTTAATAATATTAATTAATAGTATTATTAAATTATTATTATTTAAAATATTATTAAATTATTATTTCCTCCCTAATCTGCCCTAAACTAGGACAAATATTAAAATATTATTAAATATTATTATTAAATAATATTAAAATAGCATTAAATAGTATTAAATATTATTAAAATATTAAAATATTTTAATATTAATATTATTTAATATTTATATATATTTATTATATATAATATATTTAATTTAATATTATAATATTAAAATATTATATTTAATTTAATATTATAATATTAAAATATTATTAAATATTATTATTAAATATTATTATTAAATATTATTATTAAATATTATTAAATAGGTAATAATTAGTATTAAATATTAGTATTAAATATTATTATAATATTATTAAAATATCAAAATATTATTTAACTAATTAATAAACACCGGGTTTAATTACCTCTAATGAGCTTTAGATGCTTTGGAAGAGATAAAAAAATCAAAAATAAATTTAAAAAATCTCATTTTTGTTAAATAATAAAGGATGGGAAAAAACCGGAATGGAGGGAATTCTCCCCCTTCCCCCTCCTTGAAATGAGTTTCTGGATTTCATTAAAATAAAGAAAAAAAAGGGATTTAAAATGCAGAGAAAAAATAAAATTTGATTTAAAAAAACCCCAAAATCTCCGGCCAAGGGTTTCTATTTTCAGTTCCAAGCCAAAGGATTTTTGGGAAGTGAAATCCAAAAACAAAACCACCCAAAACGAGAGGTCTGGCTCTCCAAATTCAACTTTTCCTCCTCAAAAAAAGCGATTTCAGAGAAAAAGTTTTTTTCACAAACCTCAAAACTCCGAGGTCCAAAAAATCCTGCAAAAATCTCCGTTCCCGAATTCCAGATTTTCCAGTGGGATGGGTGGGAGAGGAGAGCTCTGGATTTTGGGAATTTGTGAGGGAATCGGGGAATTTGAAATCTATGAATGGTTTAAAAAGTCATTTTTTAACCCCAAATATCTGGGATTTGTTAAAATGAGGGCCCTGTTTCCTCCCCAGCCTAAAATTCAGCTCAAAATCCATGGCAGGAAACTCCAGGAGCTGAAAACCATTCCCGATCCCGGTGTATCCCATCCCAAATCCCAAATTTTCCCATTAATTCCAGGGATTCGTGCTGGGGAATGAAGAGATTTTCCTGATTTTAAATGAAAATCTGCTAAAAAAACCAAAAGTGAAAAAATTTCTCCGTCCCTTCCTCGGTTTCTCACCACGAGTTGGTTCCAAATCCCTGAGGATTCAGACCATGGAAAATCCTGGGATTTTTGAGCCTCTTTCCCACCAGAAAATCCCAAACCGAGTTTAATTCGGGAAGAACTCCCAGCTCCATCTCATCCATCTCCAAAATTAAGGAAAAGATTTTGGGAATTCCAGCAGTTGGAGGGCGTTGAATCCTTCCTTTATCAGCCACTGGATCTTTCCGTGGGATGGCTTGGAATTCCCAACCCTTTGGGAAGTTTTTTGGGAATCCAAAGTGTGCCAAATTCCCAAAAGAATTCCCAAGGAGTTTCCGGAATTGAACAGGGAATTCTAAAGGGGAATCCGTGGCTTTCGACCAAAGAAATCCCGGCTGAAAGTGGGAGAATTCCTGTTAAAAATGGAGAATTCCCGGAAATAATTTGAGAATTCCCTTTAAAAAATGCAGAATTCCCTTTAAAAATGGAGAATTCCATTAAGAAATGGAGAATTCCCTGAAAAAAAATGGAACATTCCCTTTCAAAATGTAGAATTCCCTTTCAAATACGGAGAATTTCCTTAAGAAATGGAGAATTTCCTTTAAAAATTGAGAATTCCCTTTAAAAATGCAGAATTCCCTTTAAAAATTGGAGAATTCACTTTAAAAATGCAGAATTCCCTTTAAAAATTGGAGAATTCTCTGAAAAAATAGAACATTCCCTTTCAAAATGGAGAATTCCCTTAAGAAATGGAAAATTCCCATTAAAAATGGAGAATTCTCTTGAAAAATTGAGAATTCCCTTTAAAGTATGAAGAATTCCCTTTAAAAATTGAGAATTCCCATTAAAAATGGAGAATTCCCTGAAATAATTTGAGAATTCCCTTTTAAAAATGCAGAATTCTCTTCAAAAATGGAGAATTCCCTTAAGAAATGGAGAATTTCCTGAAAAATAGAACATTCCCTTTAAAAATGGAGAATTCCCTTTAAAAAATGCAGAATTCCCTTTAAAAATGGAAAATTCCCTTTAAAAATGGAGAATTCCCTTTCAAACTGGAGAATTCCCTTTGAAAATGGAGAATTCCCTTAAGAAATGGAAAATTCCCTTTAAAAATCAAGAATTCTCATGAAAAATTGAGAATTCCCTTTAAAATATGAAGAATTCCCTGAAATAATTGGAGAATTCCCTTTTAAAAATGCAGAATTCCCTTTAAAAATTGAGAATTTCCTTAAGAAATGGAGAATTTCCTGAAAAAATAGAACATTCCCTTTCAAAATGGAAAATTCCCTGAAAAAAAAGGAGAATTCCCAGAAATAATTTGAGAATTCCCTTTAAAAAAGGCAGAATTCCCTTTCAAAATGGAGAATTTCCATTCAAAATGGAGAATTCCCTTAAAAACTTTGAGAATTCCCATTAAAATATGAAGAATTCCCTTTAAAAAATGGAGAATTCCCTTTGAAAATGGAGAATTCCCTTTAAAAATGGGGAATTCCCTGAAAAAATACAACATTCCCTTAGGAAATGGATAATTTCCTGAAAAAAATGCAGAATTCCCTGAAATAATGCAGAATTCCCTTTAAGAATGGAGAATTCCTTTTTAAAAATGGAGAATTCCCTGAAATAATTTGAGAATTCCCTTTAAAAATGGAAAATTCCCTTTAAAAATTGGGAATTCCCTTAAGAAAAAATGGAGAATTCCCTTTCAAAATTGAGAATTCCCTGAAAAAATTGAGAATTCCCTGAAAAAATAGAATATTCCCTTAAGAAATGGAAAATTCCCTTTAAAAATGGAGAATTCCCTGAAATAATTGGAGAATTCCCTTTAAAAAATGCAGAAATCCTTTTAAAAATGGAGAATTCCCATAAAAAAATGGAGAATTCTCTGAAATAATTTAAGAATTCCCTTTAAGAATGGAGAATTTCCTGAAAAAATTGAGAATTCCCTTTCAAAATGAAGCATTCCCTTAAGAAAAGAAAAATTCCTGTTAAAAATGGAAAATTTCCTTTTAAAAATAGAGAATTCCCTTTAAAAAATGGAGAATTCCCTTAAAAATGGAAAATTCCCTTTAAAAAATGAAGAATTCCCTTTAAAAATGGAAAATTCCCTTTAAAAATGGAAAATTCCCTTAAGAAATGGAGAATTCCCTTAAGAAATGGTGAATTCCCTGAAAATATTGAGAATTCCCTGAAAAAAATGCAAAATTCCCTTTAAAAAATGCAGAATTCCCTTTAGAAAATGCAGAATTCCCTTTAAAAATGGAAAATTTCCTTAAGAAATGGAAAATTCCCTTAAGAAATGGAAAATTCCCTTAAGAAATGGAAAATTCCCTTGAAAAAATAGAACATGCCATTTAAAAATGGAGAATTCTCTTGAAAAATTGAGAATTCCCTTTAAAAAATTAAGATTTCCATTTTAAAAATGGAAAATTCCTGTTAAAAACAAAGAATTCCTTTAAGAAATGGAGAATTCCCTTAAAAATGGAGAATTCCCTGAAAAAATGGAGAATCCCCTTTAAAAATGGAAAATTCCCTTAAGAAATGGAGAATTCCCTTTTAAAAATGGAGAATTCCCTGAAATAATCTGAGAATTCCCTTTAAAAAATTGAGAATTCCCTTAAAAATGGAAAATTCCCTTTCAAAATGCAGAATTCCCTGGATAAATGGAGAATTCCCTGGAACCTCCCTATCTCCTAGACTTTTCCTAAGGATATCTTGGATATTTTAACTTCTTCCTGCTTTTGAGTCCCCAGGCTCATTTCTCCAGCTTGGAAAAAGAAACTCGGATTTTATAATATTTGGGAAAAATTATGGATCCCCTCTCCCAAATCCCCTTTTCCCCCTCGTTTTTCCTCCTCCTCCCAATAAATTCCCGTTCCTCTCTGCTCCAATTTGATTTTTTTTTTGGCTTTTCCATCTTAATTTCACCTCTGGCTGCCGAGCACAAACTGCAGGAAGAAATAAATCCCAGATTTTCCCTTTTTTCCCGGCGGGAATCTCCATAAAAATTCCCTCATTAGCAACCTCGGAGCTGCCGGAGATGTTCCTCCCCGCAGAGCTCCGGGAGCTGGAATCATTCCCACAAACACAAACATCTCCTTTTCCTGATTATTCCTCGAGATTCCAGGAGCGCCAATCCCGGATAATCGCTCCCACGGCCGCGATTCGTCTCGGAATTGGCGTTGGAATGCGAAGAACTTCAAGGATCTGGGAAAAACCACCGGCATCTCTCCGGGATTTTGGGGAAAACGGGAGGGAAGGAGAGCTCTGGTGGGATTTGGTTGGACAGAGTTTGGAGCAAGGGGATAACGGGAATTCTCCTTCCCCATGGAATGGGTGGAATGGGATGAGCTTTAAGGTCCATTCCCACCCAAACTCTTCCGGGATTTGTTTTGCTCTCCTCGGGTTGAACGGTTCCGCGCTCTCCAGGCTGCTGGAAGAGGGATAACGGCAGGGCGTGGGTTCCTGGAATTCTTGGGAATGATGTAAGGAAGATCCGGGATGGTGTCAATCCATCCTGACCCGCTCAGGTGAGGCCCCAGCCCCGGATCCAGCACGGGAAGGAGCCGGAGCTGCTGGAGAGATCCAGAGGAGGCACCAGGATGATCCCAGGGATGGAGGAAAGGCTGGGAGAGCTGGGAATGTTCACCTGGAGAGGAGAAGCCTTGGGGTGAGCTCAGTGTGACCTTCCAGGACCTGGAGGAGCTGCAGGGAACTTGGAGAGAGACAATTCCCAAGGGATGGAGGGACAGGACACAGGGAATGGCTCCCACTGCTTGGATGGGATATTGGGAAGGAATTCCTGGCTGGGATGGAATTCCCAGAGCAGCTGTGGCTGCCCCTGGATCCCTGGAATGTCCAAGGTCAGGCTGGAGCAGCCTGGGATGGTGGGAGCTGTCCCTGCCCGTGGAATTATTCCAACCCAAAATTTCAAAATTCCAAAAATTCCAACCCAAACCCCTCCAGAATTCCATGATTTTCCAGCTCTCTGAACTGCCCCACATCCACAAGAGACTCAAGGCCATCCTTCATCCCAGGTCATCCTGAATCCCTGAAAAACATTGGAAAAACATTTTTTGGACATTCCAACTCCCTCCATCCCTCATTTTAAATTCAATTATTTTCAGCTGCTTTGAATTAACGCTCAAACCCTTCCAGCAGCTTCCAGATCCTTCCCTGGCCCTTCCAAGCCCCCTCCAATTAAAGAATGCTTCCCCTGTACTTAATCCATTAAAAACCAGGAATACAGACCCGAGGGTTCCGATTCCCTTTCCCAATTTTTTTTAGTTTTTAAAGCCGAGACATTCCTGGTTTTATTATTTCCCCGCATTTTTCAACCACCGCAGAAAAGGCTCCCATTTGCAGCTCCCAAATTCTGGCTCCGAGTCCAGCTTGTAAAAAATTCCCGGAGTTTTCAGACGGAGCAGTACAGCCGAGTTATTTATAGGGATTTTTATTTTTTTTTTTTCCCAAGGAAAAACAAAGAAAAGGGAAAAAGGGGGGAAAAAAAGGAATTTTTGGGGTGCAAAAAGCATTTTAGATCTGGCAGCTCCTTCCAGGATGGTTTTTCCTTCAAAATCAGCCCAGTTCCTCTGTTTTCCACCCTGTGTGGATCCACCCCAAGGGATCCATGAAAACTCATGGATTTCATTCACTTGGTTTCGGGAATTTTTTTTGGCTCGGCGGCTTCCGGTCAAAACCGGATTTGGATTTTCTCCAGGGCTTTCTGGAAGTGTTCCAGATGGATCAGGGTGGAAGGGCTGGAGCTCGTCCTCCGTGACCTTCCCTCGCTCCTGGTTGGTCTGGGAACAAAGCCAGGCCTACAGGCTGGGCCTAAAGTCCGGATTTGCCCAAAATTATTTGGATTTGCCGAGGGTGACTCGACCTGTGCCACAAATCCTCGGGAAGGGATGGGAGTCACTCCCAGGATTGTCCACCAGGATCCTGGTGGGACAACAGGAGGTGGCTTCGGGGTGTCCCCATGGTGAAACCTTTCCCGGTTTATTCCCTCCTCATCCAGGGATTTGTGTTCCCTGGGCCAGGTTTGGGCTCCAGCCAACGCCGGCTTGGAGCTCCTGGTGCTGCTGGGGAAGCTCAGGAGCTTCCAGCGCTTGGATTTTCCCAAATTTCAGTGCCTCTATCCAGAGATTTCACAGCTCCCACAGTGTCTCGTTAAGGAGTTTTGGATTTGGGTTCTTTTTCCCTTTGAACTGAAGATTGATGAGAGGGAGGCAGTTTTCTCTCATTCGGTCTCAGTTGTTTATTCTTTTCTGTTCAGCATTACAAGGTACAAGGAGCTGTGTGCACTAAGATAGAAAAGGGGTAAAATGGCTCACAAAGATCCTCTTCAAGGTCTTTATCTGTCCATTTACCCAATTAACAGATGCCAACTCAATTATTTCTCTTAGTGACCCAATGACCCAACACCTGTGTGCTGCACTGCGGCATTCTCTATCCAATCACCCACTACCACCCAAAAACCCCCAGGAGAGGAACATGAAGAAGAAAGAAGAAGGACAAGAGACAACACCCTAAATCCTCCATCTTGTCTCCTGTTCTCTAAACTACTTTTTCACCCAGTGATTTAAAGAACTTTCTAATCTACACATTTACACTTTTCCTATTTAACTTTAACATTTGTTCTCATCTATCACCATGAAAACATGCTCATCAATTTCACGTCATATGAAATTCAGTGTTTCTTTGGATCCTAGAACTAAGTATTAGAAACAAGGGCACACACTCTGTATCTCAGACTCCAACAGGCCTAAAATCCGGATTTGCCCAAAACAGTTTGGATTTGCCGAGGATGTGCCACAAATCCTCGGGAAGGGATGGGAGTCACTCCCAGGATTGTCCACCAGGATCCTGGTGGGACAACAGGAGGTGGCTTCGGGGTGTCCCCATGGTGAAACCTTTCCCGGTTTATTCCCTCCTCATCCAGGGATTTGTGCTCCCTGGGCCAGGTTTGGGCTCCAGCCAACGCCGGCTTGGAGCTCCTGGTGCTGCTGGGGAAGCTCAAGGAGCTGCCAGCGCTTGGATTTTCCCAAATTTCAGTGCCTCTATCCAGGGATTTCACAGCTCCCACAGTGTCTCGTTAAGGAGTTTTGGATTTGGGTTCTTTTTCCCTTTGAGCTGAAGATTGATGAGAGGGAGGCAGTTTTCTCTCATTCGGTCTCAGTTGTTTATTCTTTTCTGTTCAGCATTACAAGGTACAAGGAGCTGTGTGCACTAAGATAGAAAAGGGGTAAAATGGCTCACAAAGATCCTCTTCAAGGTCTTTATCTGTCCATTTACCCAATTAACAGATGCCAACTCAATTATTTCTCTTAGTGACCCAATGACCCAACACCTGTGTGCTGCACTGTGGCATTCTCTATCCAATCACCCACTACCACCCAAAAACCCCCAGGAGAGGAACATGAAGAAGAAAGAAGAAGGACAAGAGACAACACCCTAAATCCTCCATCTTGTCTCCTGTTCTCTAAACTACTTTTTCACCCAGTGATTTAAAGAACTTTCTAATCTACACATTTACACTTTTCCTATTTAACTTTAACATTTGTTCTCATCTATCACCATGAAAACATGCTCATCAATTTCACGTCATATGAAATTCAGTGTTTCTTTGGATCCTAGAACTAAGTATTAGAAACAAGGGCACACACTCTGTATCTCAGACTCCAACAGGCCTAAAATCCGGATTTGCCCAAAACAGTTTGGATTTGCCGAGGATGTGCCACAAATCCTCGGGAAGGGATGGGAGTCGCTCCCAGGATTGTCCCCCAGGATCCTGGTGGGACAACAGGAGGTGGCTTCGGGGTGTTCCCGTGGTGAAACCTTTCCCGGTTTATTCCCTCCTCATCCAGGGATTTGTGCTCCCTGGGCCAGGTTTGGGCTCCAGCCAACGCCGGCTTGGAGCTCCTGGTGCTGCTGGGGAAGCTCAGGAGCTGCCAGCGCTTGGATTTTCCCAAATTTCAGTGCCTCTATCCAGGGATTTCACAGCTGCCACAACTCTGTGGGATTATCCCAGTTGATACATAAAATATGCCCAGGTTTAGGAATTAAGGAATAGATTTGGGATGGGTTCTAGCCACAGAAGGAAGGAATTCTCGAGGTTGGAAATACATCCAAGGTGATCAAATAATTCAAGTAGAAAAATCCTGAGCATTCCAATCCATCGATCCCTTGGAGCTCCCAGGAAATCTCTCCGTGCAGGAATTGTATCCGGTCGCTTGTAGAATCCGTGACTCTCTGGACGTTGGATATATCGGACATGGCGTTATCCTGGAATCCTGGAATGGTTTGGGATGGAAGGGACCTTCAATCCCATCCAGTCCCACCTCCCTCTATCCCAAATTCCTCCAAGCCCGGTCCCACCTGGCCTTGGGCACTTCCAGCATCCACAATTTCTCGGGATGATGAAATCTGGACCTTTGTGCCTCACCCAGCACGAGGGGATCACAACCCAGAGCGGGAGCCACAAAAATCCCAAATGTGCAAAAATAACGGGATACTTGGAAAATCCAACTCCTTCCCCTTTGTGGCCAAGGAGTTTCTCCTCATCCCATGAAATTCCCATATCCCATGAAATTCCCTTTGCACGGGGCCGGGGCTGCTGAGGAAAGATTTTTCTGGGCACGGAGGGATTTGAAGGTTGGGCTTGGAGATCTTTCCCAAACTTAAAGATCCCAGGATGGAATCCCAAACCTCTGGGATCACCGAGTCCAAGCTGTGCCCGATCCCACCGGGGCCCATCCGGGAATTCCATGGACGCTTCCAGGGATGGGGACTCCAAACCCCCCTGGGCAAATCCATTGCCTGAGAACCTTTTCCATGGGGAAATTCCTGCTGGTGTCCGACCTGAGCCTCCCCTGAGGCCGTTCCCTCTCCTCCTGTCCCTGTTCCCTGGGAGCAGAGGCCGATCCCTCCCTTCAGGGAGTTGTGGAGAGCAGAATTTCCATGAAATGGGATGGAAACTCTGTCCCATATTCCAGCTCCTGGATCCTTCAGTCTGTGCCTTAAAGCAGCTTTGGAAGATTTGGAATTCCAAGATTTTAAAGGGAAAAGATTCCTGGGTTGAGGGAGGGCGACCGGAATTCCGCCTCCACTCCGGGCTGGGAATTTTCTCCAGCCTCTGTGTCCCATCCTAACTGGAGACCCTGCCAGGAGCTCGGGAAGTGGGAAAACATCTCCTCCAGGGAATTCCTCTCAGGTCACTCCGTGCGGAAAATCCGGGAGGAGGACGGGGATGCCGGTTCCAGCAGAGCCCGGTTTCTCCTCAAGCCGTGCCAGGACCAGGAAAAGGAGCTGGGTTTTGTTCCTGTCGCAGAAGTGAGAGCACAAAACTTGGGATCCCCTCGGAAAACACATGGAATTTCTCGAGGGATAACTCTGCTCACACGGAGTTGTCCAGGATTTTTTTTAGGTGCTGGAAGTGAGATTTCATCGGGATCAGATTTCCTCTTGGCTGGAGCTCCCATCCAAACCTGCCGGCCAAGGGCAACAAAACTCCAGCCTGACTCTGCTCCTAATTTTGCGCTTCCTTGTTTTCCTGCTGCTGCTGCTGCTTGGGATCGGATTCCAGAACGACTCCCGAAATATTCCGGGACAGCAAATCCGCACAAACAGGGCCACGCTTCCCGGTGTTTTTCCAAGCCCAGGAATAATAATGATGATTGCAAGAATAATAAACCCCGGCTGGTTTATAAATAGGAGCTAGAGAACCCTTTGGAAGCGGCTCCGTGTCCAATTCCAGAGGATGGATGCAGTTCAGGCCTGCTGGAAGCTGAAAATTGAGGAATATTCCAGGAGCAAAGGAAAGGAAAACGGGAGAAAAGGGGGTCCTGGGTGGGGGGAAATATCCTGGGGCTTTTCCAACTGCTGCTGCCGTGGCTGGGAATGCCTGGAAAGAGGGAATGGGGATTTTCCAGGGAAAGAGAAGGAGCAGTGGGAGAACGGGAACCCTGAGGAGGCTTCAGGGTGATGGGATCCGGAAGAAGAAGAAGGGAAGATAAAATTCCTTAATTCCCAAAAGTCTTGGAACAAGTGCATTCATCCCATGCTCCCCAACACCAGGATTCCTCCTCTTCTGAGGGGAGGGGATCCCGGATGGAAACGGGGAGAAAGTGGGAATTTTCCATCCAGAATGGAGGAAAAAGCACCTGATGAAGTTTTTGGGATGCGTTGGGAGCAGGGCGATGTCTCCCAGCATGGAAAAGGGATCAGGAGAACGGGAAAGAGGAAAAGGAGGATCCCGAATGTCCAGGGAGGGAATGGAGAAAGAACCGGCAGGGCCAGAGGAATTCCTCGGCATTCCACAGGTTATCCTGGTGGGAAAAGGAGGAATTCTGTATTCCACAGGTTATCCTGGTGGGAAAGGAGAGGAATTCCTCTGTATTCCACAGGTTATCCTGGTGGGAAAAGGAGGAATTCCTCTGCATTCCACAGGTTATCCTGGTGGGAAAAGGAGGAATTCTGCATTCCACAGGTTATCCTGGTGGGAAAGGGAGAAATTCTGTATTCCACAGGTTATCCTGGTGGGAAAAAGGAGGAATTCCACAGGTTATCCTGGTGGGAAAAAGGCAGGAATTCCTCTGTATTCCACAGGTTATCCTGGTGGGAAAGGGAGGAATTCCTCTCCCTGTATTCCACAGGTTATCCTGGTGGGAAAAAGGCAGGAATTCCTCTGTATTCCACAGGTTATCCTGGTGGGAAAAGGCAGGAATTCCAGAGGTTATCCTGGTGGGAAAAGGCAGGAATTCCTCTGCATTCCACAGGTTATCCTGGTGGGAAAGGAGAGGAATTCCTCTGTATTCCACAGGTTACCCTGGTGGGAAAAGGCAGGAATTCCACAGGCTATCCTGGTGGGAAAAGGCAGGAATTCTGCATTCCTCAGGTTATCCTGGTGGGAAAGGGAGAAATTCTATATTCCACAGGTTATCCTGGTGGGAAAAAGGAGGAATTCCACAAGTTATCCTGGTGGGAAAGGGGAGTGGTGGGATGGCTGTGGAGCCAGGAGAACCTTCTGGATCCAGCCCCTTCTCCCAGGCAGGATGGACAAAGTTTGGGAAAGGATCTCACAGGAAAGGTCACACCTGGAGATCTGCAACCCCACCAACATTCCAGGCCGTGGGATTTCATTCCCGTGAAGGATCCCGTTTCCTTCCCTTTCCCAATAAATCATGGAGCAGATCAAACACTCCAGGCCATGGAGCAGATCAAACACTCCAGGCCATGGATTTCATTCCCACACACAATTCCCTCCCCTTCCCTTTCCCAATAAATCATGGAGCAAATCAAGCCCTCCAGGCCATGGATTTAGGTCGCATCCATGATCCCTTCTCTTCCCTTTCCCACTAAATCATGGAGCAGATCAAACCCTCTAGGTCATCCTGGAATCCAATTTAATTCCCATCTATGATCCCTCTCCTTCCCTTTCCCACTAAAACAAGGAGCAGATCAAACACTCCAGGCCGTGGATTTCATTCCCACACACAATTCCCTCGTCTTCCCTTTCCCAATAAATCATGGAGCAGATCAAACCCTCCAGGTCATCCTGGAATCCAATTTTAGTTCCCATCCATGATCCCTCTCCTTCCCTTTCCCAATAAAACAAGGAGCAGATCAAACACTCCAGGACATGGATTTCATTCCCACACACAATTCCCTCTCTTCCCTTTCCCAATAAATCATGGAGCAGATCAAACACTCCAGGCCGTGGATTTTGTTCCCATCCATGATCCCCTCTCTTCCCTTTCCCAATAAATCATGGAGCAGATCAAACACTCCAGGTCGTCCTGGAATCCCATTTTAGTTCCCATCCATGATCCCTTATCTTCCCTTTCCCACTAAATCACGGAGCAGATCAAACACTCCAGGCCATGGATTTAGTTCCCATCCATGATTCCTTCTCTTCCCTTTCCCACTAAATCATGGAGCAAATAAAAGAGGCCAGGCCATGGATGTTGTTCCCATCCATGATCCCTTCTCTTCCCTTTCCCACTAAATCATGGAGCAGATCAAACACTCCAGGCCGTGGATTTCATTCCCATACACAATTCCCTCCTCTTCCCTTTCCCAATAAATCATGGAGCAGATCAAACACTCCAGGTCATCCTGGAATCCAATTTTAGTTCCCATCCATGATCCCTTATCTTCCCTTTCCCAATAAATCACGGAGCAGATCAAACACTCCAGGCCATGGATTTCATTCCCACACACAATTCCCTCCCCTTCCCTTTCCCAATAAATCACGGAGCAGATCAAACACTCCAGGCCATGGATGTTGTTCCCATCCATGATCCCCTCTCTTCCCTTTCCCAATAAATCATGGAGCAAATCAAACACTCCAGGTCGTCCTGGAATCCAATTTTAGTTCCCATCCATGATCCCTCTCCTTCCCTTTCCCACTAAATCATGGAGCAGATCAAACACTCCAGGCCATGGATTTAGGTCCCATCCATGATCCCCTCTCTTCCCTTTCCCACTAAAACAAGGAGCAAATAAAAGAGGCCAGGCCATGGATGTTGTTCCCATCCATGATCCCTTCTCTTCCCTTTCCCAATAAATCATGGAGCAGATCAAACACTCCAGGTCATCCTGGTATCCAATTTTAGTTCCCATCCATGATCCCTCTCCTTCCCTTTCCCACTAAATCATGGAGCAGATCAAACACTCCAGGACACGGATTTCATTCCCACACACAATTCCCTCCCCTTCCCTTTCCCAATAAATCACTGAGCAGATCAAACCCTCCAGGCCATGGATTTTGTTCCCATCCATGATCCCTTCTCTTCCCTTTCCCAATAAATCATGGAGCAGATCAAACACTCCAGGTCATCCTGGAATCCCATTTTAGTTCCCATCCATGATCTCCTCTCCTTCCCTTTCCCAATAAATTATGGAGCAGATCAAACACTCCAGGCCATGGATTTAGGTCCCATCCATGATTCCTTCTCTTCCCTTTCCCACTAAATCATGGAGCAAATAAAAGAGGCCAGGCCATGGATTTTGTTCCCATCCATGATCCCTTCTCTTCTCTTTCCCAATAAATCATGGAGCAGATCAAACACTCCAGGACACGGATTTCATTCCCATACACAATTCCCTCCTCTTCCCTTTCCCAATAAATCATGGAGTAGATCAAACACTCCAGGTCATCCTGGAATCCAATTTTAGTTCCCATCCATGATCCCTCTCCTTCCCTTTCCCAATCAAACATGGAGCAGATCAAACACTCCAGGCCATGGATTTCATTCCCACACACAATTCCCTCCCCTTCCCTTTCCCACTAAATCACTGAGCAGATCAAACCCTCCAGGCCATGGATTTAGGTCTCATCCATGATCCCTTCTCTTCCTTTTCCCAATTAATCATGGAGGAAATCAAACCCTCCAGGCCATGGATTTTGTTTCCATCCATGATCCCTTCTCTTCCCTTTCCCAATAAATCATGGAGCAGATCAAACCCTCCAGGCCATGGATTTCATTCCCACACACAATTCCCTGTTTTTCAAACCCTCCGGGTGCAGTTCCCAGCTCCAGGCCCGCTCCCACACCCTGACTCACATCCACCCTCAGGAATTCTTCCGCTCCCAAGAAGAAAATGCCCAAATCCAGCCGTTCTTTGGGAATTATCCCTGGCTCCGGCTGCCTCATGATCCAGGGATCTTCCCGAGCTCCCAGGATCCTCTGGAATGGCTCCGTGAGCGTTTCGGGATGGGAAGGAGCCGCTTGGATCCCGAGAGAATCTCCCAGTTATTCCAGCTCCGAACTGTTTCAAAAACAAGGAATGAAGGGATGGAATTGTCGTTATTCCAGGGCTGGAATCCACCGAGGGCCAAGGGATTAAGAGACGCAGCCGAGCCAAAGAAACAGATCCGGATGGAGCAATCCTCGGGATTAAACTCTTGGATAAATCTTTCTTTAGGAAGTGTGGAAGAACTTCTGTCAGCTCCGTGACTCCCGTCCAGCTTCCATAAATATCCAGGCTGAAATCCCAAACTTCCTCTTTTTTGGTTTTTTTCCCACAAAAAAACGTTTCTCCGCCTCCACCCCTCTTATGAGCGAGGATAAACATTCCCAGATTTATTTCCCTTGGAGAAAATTCCATGTAGGAAATCCAGGATTAGCAGCAGCCCTAAAGCTGTGCTTTATTTATATTTGAATTAAAATATTAATTGGATTAAATGAATGGATTCCAGCCCTGGAATAACGACAATTCCATCCCTTCATTCCTTGTTTTTGAAACAGCTCCGAGCTGGAAAAACTGGGAGATTCTCTCGGGATCCAAGCGGCTCCTTCCCATCCAGAAATGCTCACAGAGCCATTAATTAATGGTAATTAAAACAATTACGTTAATATTAATATTAATATAAATATTAATATTAATATTAATAGTAGTATTAATAGTAACAATCTACATTAATATTATATTAACAGTAATATTAATATATTAATACATTATATAAATATTAACAGTAATATTAATATCAATAATAATTATTGATTTAAATACTTACTAGTAATAGTAATAGTAGATATAAGTATAATATAATAATATTCTGTAATATAATTATATAATAATATTATATAATAATATAATAATATAATAATATTATATAATAATATAATTATATATTATATAATAATATAATATAATCATATTATATAATTATATAATAATATAATATAATTATAAGTATAATAGTAGTATTAATAGCAATAGTAAAAGTAATAGTAATGTGAGTATTAACATTAAAAGTAATATTAATAGCAATGATCTACATTAATATTATATTAACAGTAATATTAATATAATATTAATAATTATATAAATATTAACATTAATATTAATATCAATAATTATTATTGATTAATAATTGTTATTCATAGTAATAGTAATAGTAATTCTAATTATAATAATAATAATATTAATATTAATAGTATTAATAGTATTAATAGTAATAGCAAAAGTACTGATAGTATTAGTATTAACATTAAAAGTAATATTAATGATCTACATTAATATTATATTAACAGTAATATTAATATAATATTAATAATTGATATAAGCATTTACATTAATATTAATATCAATAATACTGGTAAATAATTAGTATTATTAATAGTAATAGTAATTATAAGTATAATAATATTAATAATAATATTAGCATTAATAGTAATAGTAAAAGTAATAGTAATATTAGTATTAACATTAAAAGTAATATTAATAGCAATGATCTACATTAATATTATATTAACAGTAATATTAATATAATATTAATGATTGATATAAATATTAACATAATATTAATATAAATAATAATTATTTAGTAATATTATTAGTATTAATATTAATATTAATATTAATATTAATGGTAATATTAATTATGAGTATATTAATGTTAATATTAATAGTAGTATTCATAGTAATTGAAATCATAATAGTAATAGTAATGATTAATATTAATAATTAACAGCAATTCAATACTAATAGGAATTAATTGCTGATGCCATTAATTAATGAATTGTCATCATCGTCGAGGCCAATTAATTCTAATTGTATGTAAATTAGAACTTCCATGGCAGGAGGGAATAAGTTTGTCTTTAAGATCCCTTCCCACCAAATCCCTCCTGGAATTCTGGGATTCTAAAAAAGACAGTTGTTATTATTATTATTATTATTATTATTATTATTATTATTATTATTATTATTATTATTACTATTACTATTACTATTACTATTATTATTATCACCATCATCATCATTATTATTATTACTACTACTACTATTACTACTACTATTACTACTACTATTACTATTGCTATTATTGCTATTATTATTTCTATTATTATTACTACTATTATTGTTATATTTCTATTTTGATTTCCATTTCTATTTCTATTATTTCTATTTATATAATTTATATTTATATTTATTTTGATTTTGATTTTTATATTTATATTTACATTCCTATTTATATTTATATTTATATTTATATTTATATTTATATTTATATTTATATTTATATTTATATTTATATTTATATTTATATTTATATTTATATTATATTTGTATTTATATTTATTTCTATATTTCTTTCTATATTTATATTTATATTTATTTCTATATTTCTTTCTATATTTATATTTATATTTATATTTATATTTATATTTATATTTATATTTATATTTATATTTATATTTATATTTATATTTATATTTATATTTATATTTTTATTTTTATTTATATTTATATTTATATTTATATTTATATTTATATTTATATTTATATTTATACTTATATTTATACTTATATTTACATTTACATTTACATTCACATTCACATTTACATTTACATTTACATTTACATTTACATTTACATTTACATTTACATTTATTCTTCTGGGAAAGAAATGATAACCAAGAAGAAGCAAACCCTGGAAATTTTCCGGATTCCTCTCTGCAGCGCCGAGAATTCGGGATCCTCCCCAGGATAAAGAAAAATCCATTCCCAGTTTATTTCCAGAGGAAGGAAAATCCCAAACTTATCCAGGAATATTCATCCGGTGGGACAAGGAACCACCTCTGATTTTCCATAAATCTCTGAGAGGGCATCCAGGGAAAGGAGATTGTGGCTGTTCTTCAATTGCCATAAATTAAATTTAATTAATTCATTAATTAAAATCAATTTAATTGCCTTTCTCTGTTAATTATCCATTAATTATCAGGGGCTGTAAGCCGAGGCAACCCAATAATTCCCAAGGAATCTGACGGACAATGGGATTTTGGCCGGGATTCAAGGGCTGTGAGGCGCCTTGGAAGTTTTATTTAGCTCAATTTTCCGGCCCACATCCGAAATCCCAGCTGGAATTCCCAAAATTCCATGGAAAGGAGGCCCCGGAATTGCTTTAAAAGCTTCTCAGCAATAACGGAGCGAGCCCAGCATCCAAAGGGGGTTGGATCTCCCTTCCCAATCCCTCTTCATTCCCGATCCTTGGCTTCACATTCCCTGTTGGAATGTGGGACCAAGGAGGCTCCATGAAATCCACCCCGCGTTCATCCATAACAATTCCTGGATGTTTCCAGCTGTGGAATTTTGTGGAATACCGCGGTGATTTGGGTTCCGATCACGGTTAAAAAGGGAAAGAAATCCCGGCTGGAATCCAATCAAAAGCCTTTTTG
Source organism: Poecile montanus (assembly GCA_038429875.1). Classification (NCBI taxonomy): domain Eukaryota; kingdom Metazoa; phylum Chordata; class Aves; order Passeriformes; family Paridae; genus Poecile; species Poecile montanus. Next base: position 2,287,231 of record CM076503.1, on the reverse strand, counting down.
TGCTGCCCTGCATCAATTTTCCTGATGGACCTGGAGCTCCCGATCACAATTCCACATAAAACATGGAATTCTGGATAATAAGGAGCAGCCCAGTTCCTCGGGATAACACCAAGAGCCAGGAAAACATCCTGATCCTGTTTCTCCTGTGAATTCTCCAGAGCAGCTGCTGCCAAAAGAGAGAGAGAAAAAACAGGGAAAAAAAAAAATCAAAAAAGTGGAGGGGAGGGAGAAATTAAAAAGCAGGAATTCGGGAATAAAAGGGAAAACGGGGAATTCAAGGAAAAACGGGGAATTCAAGGAAAAACGGTTTTCCCGCATGGACAAAGGTTCTCCCGCATGGGTGGGGGAGATCCCAACGTTGCCGGAGTGGATGGAGAAATTCCCTTTGGCTTGGGAGGCTCTGGATCAGCGCCGGCATTCCCGTGAGGATGGCGAAGCCAGGCCTGGATCCCGGGATCCCGACAGATCCAAGGAAAACCTCTCAAGAGCAGATTTGTTTCCGTGAGGCCGCTGGAAGCAGCACCTGGAATGACGTCCCGGAGCGCCAATCCCGTGGGAGATCATTCCTGGACACCGGGATCCGCACAAATATTCAGGAATTCAGCTGAGGGTCTGGCACAGCCCAGGCATTTTTGGGATGGATATTCCCGTTTTCTTCTCCTCCCTCACCCACAGGATCGGCAGAAATAACGGGAAGTTTGCAACCGATCCCACTCCAGGGGTTATTCCCAAAAAATCTGCCCCTGGATCCCTGGAAGCGCCCAAATGTTGGGCGGGGCTTGGAGCAGCCTGGGAGAGCGGGAGGTGTCCCTGCCATGGGAATGGGATGATCCTTAAAATCCCAACCCAATCCGTGAGGCTGCCTGGACATCCCCAAGATGAGCTTTTCCCACGGATCCTCAGCCCGCCGGGAGATTCCAGCTGAAAACCGGGATGTGGGAATACAGCCCCGCTCCCTCTTCCGGACTAAATCACCACCAGAGACGCTCCCAGAGCTCCTCTCCCTTGGAGACTTCCCCATTCCCAAACTTTGGATGAATCCCAGCCGCCAGTCGGGAGCTCTGGAACCCGCCTGGATTCCCGGGAAAACCCAACATTCCAGAGATTTTGAGGGAAAACAGGAATTTCCTGGTATTCATCAGAATTGGCTCAACCCCTGAGAAGTTTTCCTCTCCTTTTCCTTCATTTCTCAGCAGGATCAGGAATTCTTCCCTCCCTCTGGGCTATTTAGAACTGCTCCAAGCTGGAAATATTTCTGATTCCATGATATTCCGATGGATGATTTTCCCGGGAATAAAGAAGATTTTTCATAATTCCTTAAGAATTCCCGATGGCTCCCTATGGGTTCCAAATCATCTAATAATAAATTAAAGAAACATTCCTGGTTTTCCAGCTTTCCTGGCACCGATCTCTTTTGGAGGAGAAAAAAGCAGGGAAAGGAGAAAAAAAGCGGGAAAGAAAAATTCTGTTTGTTCCCGAGACTGAAAGGAGAAATAAAGGATAAGAACAAAAAACATGGAAAGATTCCCGGTGGAAAGAACATTTTCATTTTTTTGGAGCTGTTTTGAAGGGAAAAATTCCAAGGAATGATCCTCACACCCAATCCCAGGAAGTTCAAGACCTCAGGAAATCACAAAACCAGCATTTCTCCCTCAAATCTGACGGTATTAATATTCCCTGGAATTCTCGGCTCACCCTTTTTCCGCTCCGTTTATTCCCGAATTTCTGCCTCCGGCACCTGTTCTCCATTAAAAGCCTCTCGGGAGGAAAACTCGGAGCCGAGCGTTCCGCTCCGCTAATTTTCCTGATGGGATGGTGTCCTTTGTTTTTGAAGGAATTTGGGAGTCGGAGCAGCCTGGAATTTCCAAACCAAGGAATTCCCAAATCCCGGTTTTTCACTTCTCCAGCGGCGAAGGAGGGCGCGGAATTCCGACCTTGGCGATTGTGGGGGGTTTTAAGGGATGGTTTTTCCTCTCAGGGCGATTTGAGAGGGATTTTCCATTAGGAAAAAAGAAATAGGAGGAGGGAAATGTGGGAAAAATGCGGGAAAAGCCATAAAATCCCTGAGCTGTGGAGCGGGAATTGGGGCGGTTCCATGGAATCCCTAAAAACGGGAGCTGGATTTGAGGGATGGAGCTCAGGATCTAAATTTCCTCTGGGTGGGATCCGAAGGATGCAGGGAAAGGATCCTCAGCGCTTCCCTGGGGTTGGAATATCCCGGTTGGGAATGGAATTCCATCCCGCCGCGGATCCGTGGGAAGGAAATGCCGGATCCCAAAAAAATCCCCTGGGAGCTCTGAGGGTGCCGTGGAATTCAGGGATGGGAATGGTGCCGGATCCCGGGAGGGAGAGTGGGGACGTGAATCCCATGGGATGCGGCAGGAATTCTGGGAATTGTTCATCCGGGATGGATTCTGCGGGATTTATGGGATTGCAGCTGGAATTTTATGGGAATCAACACAAATGGATTTTTCCTGGTGTCATTCCCGGATTGGAGCTCAGCTCTTATCCCTGGAATTGTCCAGGTTGGATGGGGCTGGAAGAAAACTGGGATTGGGGCTGGGATCCCTCCGATGCTGGAATTAATCTTCTATTAATATTCTATTAATATTCCATTAATATTTATAATAATTTTATATTAATATTTATATTATTATATAAATACATATATGTCAATATAGAATACATATTATTATATTAATATATATCTATAATAATATAGTGATTATAATAATATATTATTAAAATAATACATCTTTTATTTTAATAATATTAATTATATATTATAAATTTCATATAATTTATATTTATTAATTATATATCATAATAATATATAATTAATATATTAATTATATATTATGAAAATAATATATTGTATAATAGCATTATATCAATATTAATATATAAATGTTATAATAATAAATATTAATTCATTAATAGATAATATATATTATATATTATACATTCTATATATTATCTGTGATACATTTATCTATAATATTAATTAATATGTATTATATTAATTAATATGTATAATATTAATATTAACCCTAATTAATATTAAATCTATTAATTAATGTTAGTATAAAGAATAATATTATAAATAATAAAATATAAATAATAATAGCATAAATATTAGGATTCATAGTAATATTAAAATTAGTACTGATATCAGCATCAGTATTAATATTAATATAGATATTAATAGTACTAGTAATATTAATATTGTTATAAACAGAAATATGAATATTCATATTAGTATTAATCCTGATATAGTGATATAAATAGTGATATAAATATAAATATTAGAATTAACATTAATAGTAATATTAATATTAGTATTAAAAATAAGATTAATATTGCTATTGCTGTTGATGTTGATATTGATATTGATATTAATATTAAAATAATATTAATATAATATTAATATTAAAATAATATTAATATAATATTAATATTAATATTAATATTAATATTAATATTAATATTAATATTAATATTAATATTAATATTAATATTAATATTAATATTAAAAATAAGATTACTATTGATGTTGATATTGATATTAATGTTAATTAATAGATTTGCATTCCCTAAAAACCTCTACCAGCTCCTGGCCTCTCCTGTTTCCAGCTCCAGAGGATTTATATTTTTTTTCCTAACTTTTTCAATTATTATTTCCCAGGAAAGGATCTCTCTTAATCCATGTGATTTTCCACCACTTTCCCAAATTTCCTTGGGAAATTTCCCAATTTCCAAAGAAATTTCCCGGTTTCTGCTGAGGTTTTTCCCAGGATTTCTTTCCCTTTTCCCTTTCCCTCACACGGACACAGAAACAAAGACACGGAAAATCCCATTTTTTACTGCAAAAACTCCAGGACCGAGATGTTTTTATTAGAACAACTTCCAGTTTTCCTTTGGGGAAGATTTCTCCTTTTTCCTAGGAAAATTATTGGGATGGGAAGGAATCCTCATGGAGAAAAGATGGATTTGGGCAAATTTTGCTTTAATTTTTTTTTAGTTTTTTTTTTTGTTGTTGTTTTTATGTCTTTAATTTTCCGTCATCCAGAGGAGGGGAAAAAAAACCATCAGTGAGGTTTTGTTTGTTGCTAATTTCTGGGAATTCCACAGGTTTTCCCTAAGAATGAAGGATATTCCTGGGATTTTTACACCGGTGTCCCATAAACACAGGGAAAAGGTGAATTTTGGGATGGGAAAAGGGATTTTTTTAATCGATTTATTCATGGAAAGAATTCCTCCCTTTTCCTCAGTTTTGTATTTCTGTCTATATCCTTCATCCTAAAGAAATTCCCGGGGATTCCTGGTGCACATTCCAGTTTTTTCCGTTGGATCTCCGCAGGATCCACCCTTTTCCCATGGAGGAACAAGGCGAACTAAACAAAAATATCCAAATATTTTTTTGGGATTTAGGCACATTTCGGAGCTCTGGAATGGGAATCGGGGCTGAAAAACAAGGAGAAATTCCAGCAGGTGGAAATCCGAGGCCGGTATCCGGAATTCCTGGTGCTTCTCTTGTCCTGGAAGATAAAGATATTTTTAGGAATTAGAGGAAAAAAGAAGGAACAAACAATTCCCCCAGGGATCATCCTCATCTCATCAACAACGAGAGTTGCCAAAACACCGGGAATCATCCCAAATGTCCCTGACACCTGGAGCCAATCCAGGTCAGAAAATTCCCGATAAAATATTCCCAATTCCCTCAGGAAATCAGGAGGAAAGGCCCAGTTTCATCCCGGGACGGAGACGCGGCTTTTCCTTCCCTCCATCCCGCGGGAATGGCCAAGAGACGGAGCCGTTCCCGAATTTTTGGGCTCAGCTCCAGATTCCCACCGAGTTCAAATCCTGCGGCAAAGGACCCTTGCTCCTTCCAGGATGGAGATCCCATTCCATTTGTCTTTCCCGAAATATTCCAAGCCCCGTGGCAGGGGTGGAATGATCATCCCCAGTGGATGATGCCACCCAAACTCATCGGCAAATCCCAGGAATGTTGGTTTCCTGGGAATCACAAACTTCCATCATCACCTTTCCAAACCAATTGAATAATCAATCCAATTGATTAAAAGTCAATTTGCTTCCCAATCCTATCCCGGTTTTCCAGCTTCCCGGTTTTCCGCGCTCGTTTGTCTTCTCTGGTGGAAAAAGTCGGTTCCCATCGGAACGGGAATTTTCCGTCAGTGGGTTTGGATTAAGGATGGAAAATATCCCGAAAAAACAGGCAGGGACCATGGATTGGGATTACTTTGGTATCAAAAACTGGGAACCAGTTGGAAAATTCCAGGTTCAAAGGTGAATGGCTTAAGGAAAATTCCTTAAGGAAAATTCCAAGTTCAAAGGTGAATGCCTTAAAGGAAAAAAAATGGATCCTAAAAAAAAATCGTTCCTGATCTTTGGTGTGAAAAACTGGGAACCAGTTGGAAAATTCCAGGTTCAAAGGTGAATGCCTTAAGGAAAATCCCTTCAGGAAAATTCCAAGTTCAAAGGTAAATGCCTTAAGGAAAATTAAATGCCTTAAGGAAAATTCCTTAAGGAAAATTCCAAGCTCAAAGGTAAATGCCTTAAGGGAAAAAAAAAATGGATCCTAAAAAAGAAATGGTTCCTGATCTTTGGTGTGAAAAACTGGGAACCAGTTGGAAAATTCCAGGTTCAAAGGTAAATCCCTTAAGGAAAATTCCTTAAGGAAAATTCCAGGTTCAAAGGTAAATCCCTTAAGGGAAAAAAAAAAAGGATCCTAAAAAACAAATGGTTCCTGATCTTTGGTGTGAAAAACTGGGAACCAGTTGGAAAATTTCAAGTTCAAAGGTAAATCCCTTAAGGAAAATTCCTTAAGGAAAATTCCAAGTTCAAAGGTAAATCCCTTAAGGAAAATTCCTTAAGGAAAATTCCAAGTTCAAAGGTAAACGCCTTAAGGGGAAAAAAATGGATCCTAAAAAAAAATCGTTCCTGATCTTTGGTGTGAAAAACTGGGAACCAGTTGGAAAATTCCAGGTTCAAAGGTGAATGCCTTAAGGAAAATTCCTTAAGGAAAATTCCAGGTTCAAAGGTAAGTGCCTTAAGGGAAAAAAAAAATGGATTCTAAAAGGAAAAAATAGAAATAAAGGGAAAAAAACCCCAAACTAAATCGAGTTTGGGGTTTTTTTTAGTTTATTTATATTTTGTTAAATTATATCTTGGAACAGAATTCCCGAAAAACCGGGATGTGACTCCCACTTAACCCAGAATCAGAAGTCACCACAGCACAGCCAGCTCAGCTCCAAAACCAAACCAAAGCCGGGCCTAAAAATAAACCAGAGCCGAGGGGAAAGACTAAAAACAAACAAAAGGTCAGGACCAAATCCCAGCGCAGCTTTTCCCGGGAAATCAGAACAGATGGATGGGTCGAGTCCTTCCCCAAGGGATGAGAAAAGCCGGGAATGGCGGGGAAAGGCAGCGGGAGCCTTTTCCAGTAAAACCAGGATAAACCCAGCCAGGAAATCCTGGGAATAAAACCCAGCTCCTTTGTGAGGGCGAGACGGAGAAACCCTCGGTGGTGCCGTGGTTTGGACGTGCCGGATAAAACTCCGGCTTTTTCCTGGAAAACCAATCCGTTGTCGGGAGGGGGATTTGTGGAAAACCACTAATTATACTAATTATACTAATTATACTGGAATTTTCTCCAGTCTCTCTCAGCCTCTCTTGGGCTGAATTCTCTTGGGATCCTCCCTCGTGGGGAGTCTCACTTATCTCAGGCCTTATTAGAAGAAAACTCCCGGGCTCATTAAAATCTTAAAATGAAATAAAATTAAAATTAATATTTAAAATTAAATAAATCTTGTGTTTATTAGAAGTTTTATTAAAAAACTTGGCAGGTCCATCCAGACTTTCTGCACAAATTCACCACAAACGAGCTCATTTTGCTCTGATGGTAAAAAATGGCCCCAAACCACGCGGCTGCTTCACCTTTATTTCTATTTTCACTCATTAACTACCAACAAGTGTATTGTTTTTATATCTTATTTATTAATTACGTAATTAAAACTGCGACTAACTCTAAACCAATCATTCTTTGTGCTCCCAAAAGCTGCAGATTCATGGAGAAGGAGGAAGAAGAAGGATTAAAAATTACATGTTTTTTCCTCTGACTTTACTCCGTGTGTGAAACCCTAGAATAGATTAATATAATAAACAATATAACATAATATAATATAATATAATATAATATTATATAATATCATATCATATCATATCATATCATATCATATCATATCATATCATATCATATCATAAATATAATATATTATAGATAATATATAATTATTATATTATTATTATATAATATATAATATATATAATATAATATAATATAATATAATATAATATAATATAATATAATATAATATAATATAATATAATATAATATAATATAATATATAATATAATATAATATAATATAATATAATATAATATAATATAATATAATATAATATAATATAATATAATATAATATAATATAATATAATATTTATTATTTATTAGTTTTATATATTATTTATTATTTAATATTTGATATTTAATATTTAATATAATAAATATATTTTATATATATAAAATCTCTATTTTCACCTCAGTGATGAATTTAAAATTTTTCTACTTTCTACTTAATTTTTTACAAATTTTTTGCTTTCTCAGGGACATTTGGAATCTTTTCTGTCAATATCAAATAGGATTGATGCATCTTTTAAAGAATTGAATAGAGAAATGTCTCTACATTTCACAGAGGTGATTCCTCATTCCTTCTTATCTCTTCCCCTCCTGTTTTTCCTCCCCTCTCCCATTGGCTCAGCTCTAATTCCTTGCTTTTTTTAGGAGTCTGGGAGCAGGGATTTGTATGGGAAATATTCCTTCTTGGGAGTTTCCGGGAAATCCTAAAGGAAGGAGGGCTCGGAAATCCGGGAGGAGACTCACCTGGCCTCAGTTAGCCATGATGTGCTTCACAAAAGCTGGGAAAAAAAGAGGGAAAGAAGGATCAGTTATCCCATGGAAAACATCATCAACCTCTCACAGACGGGGTTTATCAGGAGACTAAATTTAGACGCAAGGTTGGGCTAAAATCTGGAATTTTTGCCCCGTTTTTTCCACGGATTTCAAGATTCTTGGGAATATTTTAAGCTTTCAGGAATCCCAGGCACCTTCGTAGTTGATGCAGCCGTTGGCGTCTTCCTGGCCAGCCATCAATTTGTCCACTTCCTCCTCAGTCAGCCTCTCCCCTGCGTGGAAAACAAAAATCCCTGGATCAAAATCCCGGATTTAGGAATTTAGGGATCAAAATTAGGGAAAATTAGGGATCAAAATCCCGGATTTAGGAATTTAGGAAGCTCCTGAGGAACACAAATAGAGGAGAGGGGGGAGGTTTCTCCTGGGGGGAATTTGGGGTGCCGACCATGGGAAAAGTTCCTCTCGGAGTTGCAAACTTGATCCAAATTCCAAAGTTGACCCAAATCTGGATGCAAATCTGAGAGTGAATTTGATCCCAAATCCAGAAAGACGGGACAAACATGGAAACCCACAGGATATTATGGGAAAAACTCATTTTCCTAAGAATAAACTTGGTCTAAGTGCCAAATCTTGAAGGTTTGGGTTGGTTTTAACCAAGTCGTGATGAAAATACTCTCAGCAAAAACTCAGTTCCCCTCGGAGATGGAGGTTCTGGAAGATTCCATGGTCAGATTTGGGATCTCAGGCATGGATCAGTGACGGATTTCGTGAAATTTCATTTGATGATTTAAATATTTGGATTCTCTGGCTTCGTTTTGGCCAAGCGGAACCAAACCGAGGGAATGGGTGGGGTTGGAAATTTCGGGATCGTTTTACGGCGGTGGGAATGAGATGTTTATCGGAGAAATAAAACACGAAGGGAAAAGAGGGAGGGATGGAAATTCCCAAGGGAAGTTTTTCCTCACCCAGCGTGGCCAGGACGTGGCGGAGCTCGGCTCCCATCACCGTCCCGTTCCCCTCCTTGTCGAACACCCGGAGCCCTTCCACGAAATCCTCGTAGGTTCCGGTGTCCTTGGTCTTGGCGATGTGCTGGAGCATGGGCAGGAAGGTCTCAAAGTCGATCATCTTGGAATTCATCTCTGGAAAACACGGGGGGAAAGGGAATTTGGAGGGATTCTGGGAGATTTGGGAATTAAATGTGGGATATCCATTGTGAGAGAAGAACTGTGGGCATAAACATTGGATAAAGGGAGAGAAGAGCCTGGAAATGGAAGTTTGGGAGGATTCTGGGAGAGTTGGGAATAACCATGGAATATCCACTGTGAGGCCAGTGGTGATAAATGTTGGATTAAGGGATAGAAGAACCTGGAAAGAAAAGTTTGGGAGGATTCTGGGAAAGTTGGGAATGAACTGTGGGATATCCAGCATGGGGTGGAAGATCTGTGGGGATAAACGTTGGATTAAGGGATAGAAGAGCCTGGAAATGGAAGTTTGGAGGGATTCTGGGAGATTTGGGAACTAAAGCATGGAATATCCACTGTGAGGGAAGAACTGTGGGGATGAATTGAGGTTAAGGAGGAAAAGAAGGTGGGAATGGAAGTTTGGGAGGATTCTGGGAGAGTTGGGAATGAACTGTGAGATATCCAGCATTGGGTGGAAATCTGTGGGGATAAACATTGGATAAAGGGAGAGAAGAGCCTGGAAATGGAAGTTTGGGAGGATTCTGGAAGAGTTGGGAATTAAATCATGGAATATCCACTGTGAGGGAAGAACTGTGGGGATGAATTGAGGTTAAGGAAGAAAAGAGGGTGGAAATGGAAGTTTGGAGGGATTCTGGGAGATTTGGGAATTAAACCATGGAATATCCAGCATGAGGTGGAAGATCTGTGGGGATAAACGTTGGATTAAGGGATAGAAGAGCCTGGAAATGGAAGTTTGGGAGGATTCTGGGAAAGTTGGGAATAACCATGGAATATCCACTGTGAGGCCAGTGGTGATAAATGTTGGATTAAGGGATAGAAGAACCTGGAAAGAAAAGTTTGGGAGGATTCTGGGAAAGTTGGGAATGAACTGTGGGATATCCAGCATGGGGTGGCAGATCTGTGGGGATAAACGTTGGATTAAGGATAGAAGAGCCTGGAAAGAAAAGTTTGGGAGGATTCTGGGAGAGTTGAGAATTAACCATGGAATATCCACTGTGAGGGAAGAACTGTGGGGATGAATTCCAGGTTAAGGAAGAAAAGAGGGTGGAAATGGAAGTTTGGGAGGATTCTGGGAAACTTGGGAATGAACTGTGGGATATCCAGCATGGGGTGGAAGATCTGTGGGGATAAACATTGGATAAAGGGAGAGAAGAGCCTGGAAATGGAAATTTGGAGGAATTCTGCGAAGTTGGGAATAAACTGTGGGATATCCAGCAAGGGGTGGAATATCTGTGGGGATAAATGTTGGATTAAGGGAGAGAAGAGCCTGGAAATGGAAGTTTGTGAGGATTCTGGGAGATTTGGGAATTTAACCATGGAATATCCAGCATGGGGTGGCAGATCTGTGGGGATAAACGTTGGATAAAGGGAGAGAAGAGCCTGGAAATGGAAGTTTGGGAGGATTCCGGGAGATTTGGGAATAAACTGTGGGATATCCACTGTGAGGGAAGAACTGTGGGGATGAATTCCAGGTTAAGGAAGAAAAGAGGGTGGAAATGGAAGTTTGGGAGGATTCTGGGAGAGTTGGGAATTAAACCATGGAATATCCACTGTGAGGCCAGTGGTGATAAATGTTGGATTAAGGGATAGAAGAACCTGGAAAGAAAAGTTTGGGAGGATTCTGGGAAAGTTGGGAATGAACTGTGGGATATCCAGTATGGGGTGGAAGATCTGTGGGGATAAACATTGGATAAAGGGAGAGAAGAGCATGGAAATGGAAGTTTGGAGGGATTCTGGAAGAGTTGGGAATAACCATGGAATATCCACTGTGAGGCCAGTGGTGATAAATGTTGGATTAAGGGATAGAAGAACCTGGAAAGAAAAGTTTGGGAGGATTCTGGGAAAGTTGGGAATGAACTGTGGGATATCCAGTATGGGGTGGCAGATCTGTGGGGATAAACATTGGAATAAGGATAGAAGAGCCTGGAAAGGAAGGTTTAGGAGGATTCTGGGAGATCTGGGAATTAAACCATGGAATATCCACTGTGAGGGAAGAACTGTGGGGATGAATTCCAGGTTAAGGAAGAAAAGCGGGTGGAAATGGAAGTTTGGGAGGATTTGGGAATGAACTGTGGGATATCCAGCATGGGGTGGAAGAACTGTGGGGATAAACATTGGATAAAGGGAGAGAAGAGCATGGAAATGGAAATTTGGAGGGATTCTGGGAAAGTTGGGAACGAACTGTGGGATATCCAGCATGGGGTGAAAGATCTGTGGGGATAAATGTTGGATAAAGGGAGAGAAGAGCCTGGAAAGGAAAGTTTGGAATAACCATGGAATATCCTCAGCGAGGGAAGAACTGTGGGGATGAATTGAGGTTAAGGAAGAAAAGAGGGTGGAAATGGAAGTTTGGGAGGATTCTGGGAAACTTGGGAATGAACTGTGGGATATCCAGCAAGGGGTGGAAGATCTGTGGGGATAAACGTTGGATTAAAGGATAGAAGAGCCTGGAAATGGAAGTTTGGGAGGATTCTGGGAGAGTTAGGAATAACCATGGAATATCCACGATCACAGAACTGTGGGGATAAAAGTTGGATAAAGGGAGAGAAGAACACGGAAATACATGGAAAACATGGAATACAGAAGGATATCACTGCAATCATTACAGATTTTCCCACCAAGCTCTTGTGGAACAATCCATGTCCTTACATCCAGGTTATCCCTTTGTTTCTCTGGATGTGCTGGAAACATCCATATTTTTAGGAAAAACTCCTGAATTCCTCCATAAATGCAACTTCAAAATGCAAAAAATCATCATTTTAAAACCCATTGGTGCCCAGGGCTGTTAAATTAATTAATTCCCTTCAATTTGGGACAATAATCTTGATTTCCAGATCAATTCTTCCTCCCTTTCAGAGGCTGTTCCGTATCCTGAGCTACTCCACGCCCAGAAAACGGAAACCTCACCTCCAGGAATTAATTTGGGATTTCCCTTTCCCAAAACAGACAGAGGAGGCCAGGTTATTAATTGAAATGGATTTTTGATTTATCTTCTTTTGGGATTTTTGACTAGAACCAAGGGATTTTCTCCCAACTTCACTCGAGTGCTGTTAGAAGAATGCCTGATAATTGGCAGAGTTGATTTTGTAGAACTGTTCAGAAAGAACTGTTCATAAAATTCGCAGTGTTTATATATTTTTTTATGCTTTTTTCTCAAAAATTTAAGATATATAAGGTTTTTATACTTCTGAGGCGTAGCCTCTGCTCCTCCCCTTTTTTTCTGTCATTAAAGGTGAGATATTTGGGGTTTTTTTATGAATGTGAAAAATCATTAAAATACACGTAGCAAATAATACTTTTACAGCAATCAAGGCCTTATTAAGATGCATAATTAATATTACAGGAGATTAAAATTATTTAAATCATCTGTAATATGAATTATTGAATGTACAAAATACATTCCCATCCCAGAGCTGATAAATCGGTGACAGATTGGAAACCAACCTTCAGGTTTGGGTCTGCCAAGCAATTTCATGACCTCGGCCTGGGTCGGGTTCTGCCCCAGAGCCCTCAGGACGTCTCCACACTGGGCGTAGGTGATTTTCATCTCCGACTTGGGGGTCCGGTCGAAGAGGGAAAACGCTTCCTTAAATTCTGGAAGGGAAAAAAAGGTCAGGAGAAATTCATTCCACGCTCCCTGGGATGGAGATAAATCCTATCGGGATTTTTCCCTCAGTGACCGCCTGACCGTTTGGTTTTGCGGTTTGGGAAAAATTTGGATGAGCTTTGTTATCTCTGATGTTTGCGTTCCTCCTTCCTTGGGTTTTCCGCTTCCACCGGGGAATGGAATCGGAGAGGTCAAAATGCTTCTCCCGTGGTATTTCCGTCTCAGTTAACATCGGAAAGTGTGGAAAACAGGAGCAATCAGCCTTGGGAGCTTTCCAGCTCCTCAGGAAGGGCCAGGATTCAACAGCAGCTCTGCTCATCCGGAGAAGCGGATCTTGGATAAAACTCTGGATACTTGGAGAGCACCGAGCCAGCGCCCGGAGCTGCAGGAGCACCTCAAGGAGCTGGAAATGAGAGATGCCGGGAAAAAATACCGGGATTATCACCCAACGAGCAGTGAATTGGTGGGGGAGGGTGAAGGTGTATGGAAAACCTGATCCCAGAATTCCAGAATTCCAGAACGGGTCAGGCTGGAAGGGACCAGAGTGGATCCTGCTCCAGCAAGGCCATCCCAGAGCACAGGGCTCAAGATGACATCCCGATAATTCTGGAATATCCCCGCTCAGGGAGACTCCACAGCCTCTCTGGGCTCTGCTCAGGGCTGGGCACTGCCCAGGGCACAAGTTCTGCTTCCTGTGCCGGGGGAATTCCTGGGATCGGTCCCTGCCCGTTCCTCTGGTGCCATTGCTGGGCCTGGAGCAGAACCTGGCCCTGCTCTGACCCTGCCTGCACCCAGGGACAGCCAGGGACAGACACAGGGACAGCCTGGGACAGCCAGGGATGGACAGGGACAGCCAGGGACCCCCAAGGACAGCCAGGGACACTCAGAGACACTCAGGGACAGCCAGGGACATCCAGGGACACTCAGGGACAGCCAGGGACAGCCAGGGATAGCCAGGGACAGACAGGGACAGCCAGGGACATCCAGGGACAACCTGGGACACTCAGAGACACTCAGGGACAGCCAGGGACAGCCAGGGACAGCCTGGGACACTCAGGGACAGCCAGGGACACTCAGGGACAGCCAGGGACACTCAGGGACAGCCAGGGACAACCTGGGACAGCCTGGGACACTCAAGGACAGCCAGGGACTCCCAGGGACTCCCAGGGACACTCAGGGACACTCAAGGACAACCAGGGACACTCGGGGACAGCCAGGGCTGAGGGTCCCTCTCAGCTGGGGCTCCTCTCCAGGCTGAGCAGCCCCAGCTCCCTCAGCCTCTCCTGGGCACTGAGATGCTCCAGGCCCTTCCTGAGCTCCAGGAGCTCCTGTCCCTGCTGTGCTGAGGAGCCAGGGCTGGACACCCCAGAGGTGCCTCCAGGGTGGGATCCAGGGAACAGGGTTTGCTTTTCCCTCAGGAGGTGGCACCAGACGAGATCTCCTGCATGGAGATAGAACCATTCCCTTCAGAGGTTTCCCACCTCCCTGGATCGAGTCCCTCACTGCTGTGAGGAGCAGGATCCTGGTGGGACCATTCCCACGGGACAGGTTCTCCTTCCCACCACTGATTTCACACAGATGTGGTGCCTGAGGACATCGGATGTTGGACCTGGCAGTGTTGGGATCAGTGTTATTCAGGACCTTTTCCAAACAGAACAATTCCGTGATTCTCATGGAGTCAGTGCAGGATCCAGCACAGATTTCCTCACACACTCCAGCTCCTCAGGCTCTCCTTTCCCTGCTGGAATCGCAGGGTCAGAGGAGCAGCCCAGGGAGCAGCAGCAACAGCCCGGTGTCCTTTAGCTTCATCCTTTATCCTTTAACTTCATCCTTTATCCTTTAACTTCACCCTTTATCCTTTAACTTCATCCTTTATCCTTTAACTTCATCCTTTATCCTTTAACTTCATCCTTTATCCTTTAATTTTATCCTTTAACTTTATCCTTTATCCTTTATAATTTATTCTTTATCCTTTATCATTTATCCTTTATCCTTTATCCTTTAACTTCATCCTTTATCCTTTAACTTTATCCTTTATCCTTTATCCCTCATCCTTTATAATTTATCTTTTAACTTTATCCTTTATCCTTTATCCTTTAACTTCATCCTTTATCCTTTAACTTTGTCCTTTATCCTTTATCCCTCATCCTTTATAATTTATCTTTTAACTTTATCCTTTATCCTTTATCCTTTAACTTTATCCTTTACCCTTTATCCTTTATTCTTTATCCTTTACCCTTTAATTTCATCCTTTAACTTTATCCTTTATCCTTTATCATTTATCATTTATCCTTTATACTTTATCCTTTATCCTTTATTCTCTATCATTTATCCTTAATCATTTATCCTTTATCCTTTATCATTTATCTTTTAACTTCATCCTTTATTCTTTAACTTCATCCTTTAACTTTAGCCTTTATTCTTTAACTTTATCCTTTAATTTTATCCCTTATCATTTATCCTTTATCTTTTACCCTTTAACTTCATCCTTTACCCTTTAACTTTATCCTTTATCCTTTATCCTTTATTCTTTAACTTTATCCTTTACCCTTTAACTTCATCCTTTAACTTTATCTTTTATCCTTTAACTTCATCCTTTATCCTTTAACTTCATCCTTCATCCTTTATCCTTTATTCTTTATCCTTTATCCTTTAATTTTATCCTTTATCCTTTATCCTTTATTCTTTATTCTTTATCCTTTATCCTTTATCCTTTATCCTTTATCAATTATCCTTTATCATTTATCCTTTATCCTTTATCCTTTATCCTTTATCCTTTATTCTTTATCCTTTATCATTTATCTTTTAACTTTATCTTTTATGCTTTATCTTTTATCCTTTATCCTTTATCCTTTATCATTTATACTTTATCCTTTAACTTTATCCTTTACCCTTTAACTTCATCCTTTATCCTTTATCCTTTATCCTTTATCCTTTATCCTTTATCCTTTATCCTTTATCCTTTATCCTTTATCCTTTATCCTTTATCCTTTATCCTTTATCCTTTATCCTTTAATTTTATCCTTTATCCTTTATCCTTTAACTTCCCTGTTATCCTCGATTTCCCGGGGCACCATCCACAGCTGATCACAGAAATCCTTTCCCTCCCACTTTTCCAAACTCCAGGATATCATCCTCTTTTCCCTAAATCCTGATTTATTCCACCATTCATCCACACTCTCCGCACTCCAGATTTTCTCCATCTTCCCCAATTCCCTCTCTTCATCCCATCTCCCTCTTTTTCCTTTGCTTCTTTCCCTCTGTCCTCCCTTCTTTGATTCTCCCTGGATTCTCCTGGATTTTTCCTGGATTCTCCTCTCTCCCTCCCTTTCCATTTTGATTTTCCCTGGATTTTCCTGGATTTTTCCTGGATTCTCCTCTCTCCCTCCCTTTCCATTTTGATCATTCCACTCCAATTTTCCTCATTTCCTTCCTCATCCAACACTTCCAGACAAGACTGAGCTTTCTCATTTGGGACTAATTAACATCCCCTTGTATTTTATTCTTCCCGCTCTCCTCTTTCCTCCTGGAATTTCCCTCCCTCTCCTGGATTTTTCCCTCCTGTCCCTGGGCAGAGCCCCGATCCCTTTCCAGCCCCTCATTCCAGCAGAGGGCAATCGTGGATTTTCCTGGGATTCTTGCAGGCTGTGGAATGGGGGCAGAGATTCCCTTCCCAGCTCCTTTCCTGGAGCTCGCGGGTCAGGAATAACGGGAAATATTCCCACCTCCCTGAGCTCCTCATCCATCACCCCCGAGCGCTGAGCACCGTCTCCCAAAGATTCCCAATCCAGCAAAATTCCTGACTCAGGCTCAGATTTCCAACGGGTTTGTTCCTTTTCTTTTTCCCTCCCTCAGTTTTAATCTTTTCATTTGCGTTTGCTGACTCCACGAAATTCCCGTCCAAGCTCCAAAACCACCTCGGTGTCCTTCGCCCTCCCTCTGGCCAGGAAACCTCTGGAAGGATATTTTCGGATTCCCTAATTGCTGCCTCTCTGCCCGCCTGGAACAGCACCCTTTTCCCTCCCTTCCCAGAAATTCCGGGAGCTGGAGAGGCCCAAATCCAGGGATCCGAGAGGACTTTGCCACGAAGGATGAAATGCAAAACCCCATGTAAAAATAGGGGTGGAATTCACCCCAGAGCATCAGTTCTTGTCCTGGAGCAACATTTTGGGGGCAAAAATATCCAGGAATCCTTTCAGGGAATCTTTTTGTTCCACAAGACCTTTTCCTTGGGGAAAAAGGAGAAGGAATTTGGGAAGGAAGGAGTTTAGGAAGGAATTTAGGAATTAGGGAAGGGAAGGGAAGGGAAGGGAAGGGAAGGGAAGGGAAGGGAAGGGAAGGGAAGGGAAGGGAAGGGAAGGGAAGGGAAGGGAAGGGAAGGGAAGGGAAGGGAAGGGAAGGGAAGGGAAGGGAAGGGAAGGGAAGGGAAGGGAAGGGAAGGGAAGGGAAGGGAAGGGAAGGGAAGGGAAGGGAAGGGAAGGGAAGGGAAGGGAAGGGAAGGGAAGGGAAGGGAAGGGAAGGGAAGGGAAGGGAAGGGAAGGGAAGGGAAGGGAAGGGAAGGGAAGGGAAGGGAAGGGAAGGGAAGGGAAGGGAAGGGAAGGGAAGGGAAGGGAAGGGAAGGGAAGGGAAGGGAAGGGAAGGGAAGGGAAGGGAAGGGAAGGGAAGGGAAGGGAAGGGAAGGGAAGGGAAGGGAAGGGAAGGGAAGGGAAGGGAAGGGAAGGGAAGGGAAGGGAAGGGAAGGGAAGGGAAGGGAAGGGAAGGGAAGGGAAGGGAAGGGAAGGGAAGGGAAGGGAAGGGAAGGGAAGGGAAGGGAAGGGAAGGGAAGGGAAGGGAAGGGAAGGGAAGGGAAGGGAAGGGAAGGGAAGGGAAGGGAAGGGAAGGGAAGGGAAGGGAAGGGAAGGGAAGGGAAGGGAAGGGAAGGGAAGGGAAGGGAAGGGAAGGGAAGGGAAGGGAAGGGAAGGGAAGGGAAGGGAAGGGAAGGGAAGGGAAGGGAAGGGAAGGGAAGGGAAGGGAAGGGAAGGGAAGGGAAGGGAAGGGAAGGGAAGGGAAGGGAAGGGAAGGGAAGGGAAGGGAAGGGAAGGGAAGGGAAGGGAAGGGAAGGGAAGGGAAGGGAAGGGAAGGGAAGGGAAGGGAAGGGAAGGGAAGGGAAGGGAAGGGAAGGGAAGGGAAGGGAAGGGAAGGGAAGGGAAGGGAAGGGAAGGGAAGGGAAGGGAAGGGAAGGGAAGGGAAGGGAAGGGAAGGGAAGGGAAGGGAAGGGAAGGGAAGGGAAGGGAAGGGAAGGGAAGGGAAGGGAAGGGAAGGGAAGGGAAGATCAGGAATATCCAACCCAGAGGATGTGGTTCTGGTTCCTTCTGCTTTGGGAAATTGGGAAATCCAACCTTCCTGAGACACTGGGATCCTCCTCGGCTCAGCAGGGAAAGACAAAGGGAGGTGATAATTACACATCTCTCCTCTCTGATCGATTTAATTAACCTGTTCTAATTAACCCTGATCCCAAGGGTTTAAAGAGCAATGGCAAATCCTGCCAGATGTTTGATCCCATCCATCCATTTTCCCATAAAAGCCAGGCTGATTTTTGAGGGAGAAGGCGACAGCTGCAGCCCCAGGGTTCCCAGGGCTTCAGGCAGGAGGTTTTGGGATCAGTTTCTCGAGCTGCCACAAAGGGTTTGGAAATGAATGGTGATGTTTGGCTTTGAAAGGATAAAGAAATTCCATGCCTGGAGTTACGTGCTGGATTCGGGAGAGCTGGAACACATCAAGTTCTGAGGGGAGGCAGGAAAAATTTCCTGAGGGAGAATTGAGGGTTTTCCTTTGAAAATATCGATATCTGTGGGCTTTTCCTGAAGAAAAACCTGTCTTTGGGCTGGGTTGGGGGTGCAGCTGCTGGAAATGGGACACAAATTCCCCGCTTTTCCTTCGGAGGGAAGGATTTTGAGGAGGAGCGGGAGAAAAACCAGGAATTCAAGCTCAGCCTTCCCAAAGTTCTTCCAATATCCCAGCCCTGCTCATCCCAGCACTTCCCAGGGATGGATTTACTGAACCCAGGAGAGAAAAATCTTCCTCACCTTCGATCTGGTCGGGGCTGAATTCCACCTAGAAGAGACAAAAACAAGATAAGAGAAGTGATAAGGAGGGAAGAGGGATGCAGATAAGAAGAAATCGGTTCCATCTCCGTTTTATGATCCCGGCGGGGTCAGGAGGTCCATGAAGGATTCACCTCCCACTCTCCCAGGTTGCTCCAAGCCCTTCCCAGCCTCGGACACTTGCTCACAGGAGAGGTTCAGGTTGGATATTGGGAAAAAATCTTCCCAGGAAAGGTTTTCCAGGCCTGGCCCAGCTGCCCAGGGCCGTTCCTGGTGGGATTTTAGATCCATCGGGATGTGGCACCTGGGGACAGTGACAGCCTCGACAGCGCTGGATTAATTCTTGGATCTGATGATCTTCGAGGACTTTTCCGCCCTCAGATGGATCAATGACTCCACATTCCCCCTTTTCCTGGGAGGGACACTGGGATGGCTTCCCTTGGGATTTTGGTTGAGGGGAATATCCCAGCAGAAGGGAAAATGAGTTTTCCCTGGCAATTTTTTTCCCGTTGGGAATGAAGGTTTCAAAGCCAGGACATTCCAATCCCAGCCTCCCTCTCCCCAAGGGTGGGGTTTGGTCCAAATCCGTACGGGAGACAGAGAAATTCCCATTTTTTTTTGTCCTGCCCTGACGTTCAGACAACACCACACATTCCGTGAGGATCCAAACCCAAACCTTTCCATCGGCGTGATCCCAGCTTCCCTCATCTCCAGCCTTCAGGGAATCATCACCTGATGGCATCAGCTGGATCCCGATGCCTCCAGATTCTTTCCCTGATTTTGTCCTGGAGGCTTCAGGCAGGATTAACTCCACCCTTGGCCCCTCTGACGTCATTCACGGCTTCCAATCTCCCGGAATTTTTCTCGATCCCAACAAACCCCGTCACTCCGCGCTGAGGCTGAGCCTGACATCAGCCCTATTAATAAATCTGTTCTCACCCGGCAGGCGGGAGCGGAGCCGGGGGAAGCGTTCCGACAGCGGAGCCTTTCCAAGAGCCAAACAACATTCCTGGTTTTTCATAGGACACTGAGGAACCCGGGGATGAACGGCAGGGATTGGGAGGAAGAGGAGGTTGGATTTTAGGGGTTTTTTCATTGATTTCGTTTGTTGAGAGGTTTTTGTGGGGTTTTGTTGTTGTTTTGGGGAGGTTTTTCCCGTTCCCTCGGGTCGCTGGCTCAGGAGACAGAAATGCAGGATTGGGAAGGAGGCCAGGAAAACCATCGGGATCGGGATCCTGAGGTTGAGGTTACGTTTGTGTTTCGCCGTCACGTGGGGTTTTTTCCCCTTGCACTAAAACCTTTTCAATCCCATTAATCCACAACATTCCCATCATCCCCTCTCCCATCGCTTTCCACGGGCATTTGGATGGAGATAAAACTCCTCCAGCGCCCTGGGATGAGCATTGATCCAGTCTCCAAGAGCTCCAAAGGAAAAGGGGGCAAAACCAGGAATCAACCCTTAATTCCAGCTTGGATTCCAAAGCGAAATATTTCAGGAATAGGAAAATTGTCAAGGTCACGCAGAGGTCGCTGCTGCATAAAAATCCCACAGAATTATTCCTTATTTCCGGTCTGCACTTAAAATTCCGGAGGGCAGGGATGGATGGGATATTGGGAAGGAATTCCTGGCTGGGAGGGTGGAGGGGAGCTGGGATGGAATTCCCAGAGAAGCTGTGGATGCCTCTGGATCCCTGGAAGTGCCCAAGGCTGGGTTGGATGGAACTTGGAGCGGTTTGGGATGATGGGAAGTGTCCCTTCCATGGCAGGGATGGGAATGGGATGATCCTTAAGGTCCCATTTAACCCAAAATTCCTGGGATTCTAGCATTTTCCGCAGGGAAATTTTAGTCGGGAAGCAAAGGCAGAGCTCTCCTGTCACCACATTATCCCGTTATCCCATTATCCAAGTATCCCATTATCCCATTATCCTGTTTATCCCATTATCCCGTTATCCCGTTATCCCATTTATCCCGTTATCCCGGTGCCCCTTGGGCAGCTCATCCCTGTTTATTTCTCGGGACAGCTCCAAGACAAAGGCCGGAATATTTCCAAGAGCTCCTGGAGCTGGATTTTCCAGGAGCCGGAAGAGCCCGAGGATGGAGGGGACTGGCTGGGGCCTGGCAGTTGGAATTATCCCATGGAATTTTTCCATCCCTGGGTTGGGATTTAACGGAATGATTCAATCCATCTCTCCCGAGAAAAACTGCCCCAAATCAATTTGTTCATCCCAAGGGAACGGGATTTTTCCCATTCCCTTTTCCCAGCCTCAGCTGCAGCTCTTCTGCCCCTGGAATGCTCCAAGCTCCGGAGCTGAAATCCAGCAGGATTCACCATTCCGGGTGCCCCGTTTCCCCTGGCTGCTCCCAGTTTTCCCCGGATACTTTTCCATCTTCCCACACAGAAAAAGAGAAAAAGGAAGAAACTTTTCCTTTCCAGGGATTTCCAGGGACAACAGATTCCACGCAGCCTTGAGATCCCAACGCTCCCCAAAAATAACATTTTCCCCAGGAAAGCACGGAAAACGCCACCACCACGGATAACTCCCTATGGAAAACCACCTCCCTTCCAGGTCTCCACGTGGATTTTTTATCCCAGTCACCAGACCTGGAACAACGTCACCTCATTCCAACTTTAGCCGCTGAAATGCCGGCACCCAAATTCCCGGATTCCCGTCTCATCCCCCTTTATCCCGGCTCCGCGTCTCCCAGGGGTGACTCAGTCCACCCGGACACCGGAGTTTGGCGCCATCCCAAGGGATGAACTTCCAGGGATTTTCTCCCTGTTCTTTATTGAGGATTTCGATCCGGTGATCCCTTTTCCCGTGGTTAAAGGAGCCGTTCCCACTTTCCGTGTCCTTAAAAAATCAGAAATCAATCCTGGATTTCAGATCCTTTTTCACGGAAGCAAAATATATTCCTGGGAAAATTAAAGAGCTTCCAGGTGGGAATGACTTAAATGTTTGGAAAAGACATTTTTTTTTTTTTTTTTTTTTTGTAACCAAATCTTTTCAGGACA
This sequence comes from Poecile montanus, assembly GCA_038429875.1. Lineage (NCBI taxonomy): Eukaryota > Metazoa > Chordata > Aves > Passeriformes > Paridae > Poecile > Poecile montanus. Next base: position 2,265,333 of record CM076503.1, on the reverse strand, counting down.
ATTTATTCCTCAAAATAAAAAGTTCAGGGATCATCCTAGAAAAACACTTCCTTAAAAAAAAAATCCAAGGAAATGAGCCCAACTCTTCTGGAAAAGGCAGAAACAAATCCCCCAAAACGTTTCTGGATGAGCTGCCAACATCCAACTGCACCCGTGCTCGGAAATTCGGGAAAACTTGGGAAAGCCGGAAATTTTGGAGTGTTGGATCAAATCCGACGGGAATGGGCGTGTGAGAATCGCCAAAAAATTTGGGATGATGGCTTTGGATAAGGGATGGATCCCACATTTAGGGCCCTGGAATTGGCGACCCAACTGATGCAAAAAACAGACCAAAAAGAAAAAAAAAAAAGAGAAAAAAAAAATTGGGAATATCCGAAAAAATTCCAGGCGCCAAAGAAAATCCTGGGATCGTTATCAGGACTGGGAGAAGCAGGAATATTCTACAAGGGGCACCTTTCCCTACCCCAGGAATATTTTGATTTTGAGACTTTCCAGGGGTTAAAAAAAAAATCTCAAAATTCCAAACACGACCAATGAAATCCGGGAATAAATAGAAATCATTTGAGATATTTTAAAAAAAAAAAAAAAAAAAGAAAAGATGGATTTTGGAACATTTTGTTTGGATACGAGGTTGTTTTTCCAACTTTTTTGTCCATCATGGATAAAAATTAAGGAAATTATGAAAAAGATGATGGAAATGGGAATGGATTTCATCCTGCAGTGCAGAAATTGGGATATTTGGAGAATTCCAACCCAATTTTCCAAACATTGGGAGGGGATTCGGGGCTCCAGCAGAGCTGGATTTATGGAGCAGGAATTTGCATAAACCGACAAGGAAATTCCTGATCAAATTAAAGAATTCCCAGGAAAACTTCTCTAGGAAATATCCCCTCCCTTTTCCAAGAGTTTGGGAAAAAAATGCCCCAGACTCCAACCCCGTGTTTCCCAATTTCCCTGATCCAATATTTGGGAATGGGAATGGGAATTCCCTGCAGAGTTGAAGGGATGCTCTCACAGCGGCACTGGATTGGGATTTGTTCATTATTTGGGAATTCCAGAGGAAATTTTAGCACCTTAAAAACGGGATCAGAACTCCGGAATTTATGGAATATTTCTATTGTACGTAACCTTCATCATTCCAAATGGTGCCAAAGGGGGAAAATCAAAATTTCCATGAAAAAAAAAAAGAATTTTCCCAAATAATTGTGCAGAGTCATTCTTAAAAATGCAGGAATTGATTTTTTTTCCCAGGATAAAAATAAAATTTGCAGAGCACGGAATTGTTTTGATTAAAAAAGGAAGGGTTTTTTTTTGGGGGGGGGGGGGGATTTTTTTTAATGGCAGCTCATCCTTGATCCCAAATCATCCCAGAATCCCAGTGGATATTCCCACAAAGTCACGGTGTCCCGCCTGTGCCTCCCAGGGAAGTGATTCCCTTTCTCCCTGTCCTTTTCCAGCTCTGGAATGTTGAGCACAGAGAGAGCTGGATCCCATCACAAACCTCTTCCCCAAGGTCACGGAATTACTCTGGGAGCACCAACTCCGGAGTCATTCCCTTCAAAACTTCCCCGAAACTGAATTCCTTGGGATTTCATTCCTTGGTGTGTTACAAATCACTGCTTGTCCCAGCAGGATTTACAGGGAATTTGGGATTCCAGGAAGGAAAAGGCCCTTCCAGTGCTTCCCTTGTCCCAAATCCTGAGCTTGGTCCCACGTGGAAGAGCAGAAGGATTTAACCAATGAGGAGAAAAAGCAACTGATTCCCTGTCTCATGGAATTCCCACGTTTTCCTGAGGGGAAACTGCTCTTTGAGGAGCCAGAGATATTTATCCATTGGGAATGTCCAGCTTGGAGAAGGGAAGGATCCAGGGAGAGCTCAGAGCCCCTTGCAGGGCCTGAAGGGGCTCCAGGAGAGGTGGAGAGGGACTGGGGACAAGGGATGGAGGGACAGGACACAGGGAATGGCTCCCACTGCTTGGATGGGATATTGGGAAGGAATTCCTGGCTGGGATGGAATTCCCAGAGCAGCTGGGGCTGCCCCTGGATCCCTGGAAGTGCCCAAGGCCAGGCTGGATGGGGTTTGGATCCACCTGGGATGGTGGGAGGTGTCCCTGCCCATGGAATGGGATGGGATTTAAGGTCTGTCCTAATCCAGACCATTCCAGGATTCTGGGATTCCCTGATTCTGGGATTCTCTGCTCCAAATTCCCACAAAAAAAGAGATCTTGCAAAGCTGCTCTTCTTTTTCCAGAGGCAGTGCCCTTTCCCAAAGGACAATTCCCAAAGGACAATTCCCAAGGGACAATTCCCAAAGGATGATTCCCAAAGGACAATTCCCAAGGGACAATTCCCAAAGGATGATTCCCAAAGGACAATTCCCAAAGAACAACCCTTTTTCCCAAAAAACAATTCCCAAAGGAAAACCCTTTTTCCCAAAGGACAATTCCCAAAGGACAATTCCCAAAGGACAACCCTTTTTCCCAGGGGACAGTTCCCAAAGGACAATTCCCAAGGGACAATTCTCAAAGGAAAACCCTTTTTCCCGAAGGACAATTCCCAAATGACAACCCTTTTTCCCCAAAGGATAATTCCCAGGGGAAAATTCCCAAAGGACAGCCCTTTTTCCCAAGGGATAATTCCCAGAGGAAAACCCTTTTTCCCAAAGGACAATTCCCAAGGGATAATTCCCAAAGGATGATTCCCAAGGGACAATTCCCAAAAAACAACCCTTTTTCCCAAAGGACAATTCCCAAAGGAAAACCCTTTTTCCCAGGGGACAATTCCCAAAGGAATTTTTTCCCGAAGGATAATTCCCATGGGACAATTCCCAAAGGACAATTCCCAAAGCACAATGCCACGCTAAGACATCCTCCTGTGCCTCGCAGCGTTTATCCCTCACGGGACATTTCCCTTTCGGCACAAACCCAATTCCCAGCTGATTTTTCAGGATCCCAATTCCCGGGATCCAGCTCCACCTCCACCTACTTTGACCGAAGCCGGGTTAAATTCCACTTCTTTCTTGGGCTCCGGCTCCGCCGGTTTAGGCGCCGGCTTGGGCTCTTCCTTCTTAGGCTCGGCCTTCTTAGGCTCGGGCTTCTTGGGAGCCATGGCTGATTTGGGAAGGAGAGGCTGGGAAAGGCTGGGAAAGGCTGGGAAAGAGAGGAGCTGCCGCAGGAGAATTCCCAGCCTGGGGTGGGTTTTTATCCCCTCTGGAAGTGCTGCCTTGTCCCTCCCCGAGCCGTCCCACGCCGGAGCTCACAATGGGGGCACGGCTATAAAAGGACAAGACTGGCCCCGGCTATTTTGGATCCTGCCCTTGGATCCGGCATTGTTCCCAATTAACACTTCCATGGAAAAGAGATTTTGGGGGGGTTTAGGCCGAGCCTGGCGCCGGCTCAAACATTTTTGCCGTGCGGGGAGCAGGGGGAGGCTGGGTCACGATCCAGGTGCTCCGTTGGCTTTGACCCTGGCCAGGGCCATCCCGTGTGACATTCCCAGCTCCCGAGTGACATTCCCAGCTCCTGAGTGACATTCCCAGCTCCCTTCTCCAGCCTGGACGGCCCCCCTGGCCTTTGTCATGCAAAGATAAGCCCGGGTTTATATTTAGAGCCGAGGATGCGGCTTTAGGGAAGCTCAAGCATCCGCACGGTGTCAGCTGGCGCGGGCAGAATTCCTCCCTCGGATCACACGCTGCCCTTCTCCCGGGAAGGGACCCAAAAATCCTGGATTGCTTTGAGGAAAAGGCATCCGGGAGCAGGGAAAAGGCGGCCACGCAGGGAAGGGGCAGCATCCTCAGGGCTGGGATTTTCCAGGCCTTTTTAGGGACTCGAGTGCCAAATTCCTGTCCCAAGGACCGAGATAAGAGCGGCCCTTTGGAGCTTCCCTAATCCCAGACTCGCTTGGATCGGATAACTTGGATTTGCTTCCCCTCGAAGCAAAATGCAGGGAATCATTCCCAGATTTATCTCGTTTTCCCAGGATGTTTCCCATTCCCGGCTCATTTCCAGGAGGACCCAGGGCCGCTTGCACATTCCTTGGATGATTTTTATTTTCCCAAAACACCTGGAAGGAAGCAGCCACCAAATCCCAGTGTTTTGGGGAGGGGATCCGGGCTGGAATTCCAATAAATATCAGTTCAATCATAAATCTCTTGGAATTCCTTTGGATGTCACCCCGGATATCCATAATCCATATCCCTTTAATCTGCTTTTCCCGGCTCTGCTGCCCTCTGGATCCTCCCCCTGCTTCCCAGATTTCCTCCAAAGCCCCACTGGAAAGGTTTTCCTGCAGGTTTCTCTTTCCCATTTTCCCATTATTTTCTGTCCCAACAGGAATTAGGGAAGTTTTTGGTGATTCCGAAGGGATCCCTGCACGCTGGAGACATCCAGGAAAAACAGAACCACGGGATCGCTGAATCCATGGAATGGTTTGGGCTGGAAGGACCTGGAAATTCCTTTATCCCAAGCCAAAGGACACTTTCCATTAAAACAAAGTATTCCAGCCTGGCCTGGAAAACTCCCAGGGATTGGGAAAAACAACAGAAATAACAGGAATCATTCCTTGTTTTCATGTCCTGGAAAAGTTTTCCCCTCCAATTCCTGCATTGGAATGAGTCGTGCCTGGAGAACTGGGGGAGCTTTTACAGATCCCGAGAAATCCCAGGGATTTGTTTCACCACGCTCCCTATAAAATCCTCAATCCGCAGCTCTGGAATCAGATGCAGGGAATTTCGGATTCTGCTCATTTAGAGCAGCAAAATTCCAGTGAAAATGAATAATTTGGGATCAGCTGCAGCCACAGGGACGGGTTTTACACATTTAAAAAAAGCCACCAGGCCACATTCCCGGATGGAAAACAGCCCTGGAAAGCTTCAGGCCATTAAGATTCCAGCAGGATCCCAGCAGCAGCTCGGGATCGTCACCTCCACCTCTGCCAGATAAGAGCCCAGAGAAACTGGGAAAGACGGATTTGCTTTCCCTCCCAAATCCCAAAAATCTGATTTCCCTTCTCTCCCAAATCCCATAAATCAGATTTCCCTTCTTTCCCAAATCCCATAAATCAGATTTCCCTTCTTTCCCAAATCCCAAAAATAAATCAGATTTTCCTTCTCTCCCAAATCCCACAAATCAGATTTCCCTTCTCTCCCAAATCCCATAAATCAGATTTCCCTTCTCTCCCAAATCCCAAAAATAAATCAGACTTCGTTTCTCTCCCAAATCCCATAAATAAATCAGACTTCCCTTCTCTCCAAAATCCCATAAATAAATCAGACTTCCCTTCTCTCCTAAATCCCACAAATCAGATTTCCCCTCTTTCCCAAATCACAAAAATAAAGCAGATATCCTTTCTCTCCCAAATCCCATAAATAAAGCAGATTTCCCTTCTCTCCCGAATCCCAAAAAGAAATCAGATTTCCCTTCTCTCCCAAATCCCATAAATCAGACTTTCCTTCTCTCCCAAATCCCATAAATAAATCAGATTTCCTTTCTCTCCCAAAACCCAAAAATAAATCAGATTTCTCTTCTCCCCCAAATCCCAAAAATAAATGACACTTCCCTTCTCTCCCAAATCCCAAAAATCAGATTTTCCTTCTCCCAAATCCCATAAATAAATCAGACTTCCCTTCTCTCCGAGATCCCACAAATCAGACTTCCCTTCTCTCCCAAATCCCAAAAATAAATCAGATTCCACTTCTTTCCCAAATCCCACAAATCAGGTTTCCCTTCTCTCCCAAATCACAAAAATAAATCAGATTTCCTTTCTCTCCCAAATCCCACAAATCAGATATTTTTCTTCTCTCCCAAATCCCATAAATAAATCAGATTTCCCTTCTCTCCCAAATCCCATAAATCAGATTTCCCTTCTTTCCCAAATCCCAAAAATCAGATTTCCATTCTTTCCCAAATCCCAAAAATAAATCAGATTTCCCTTCTTTCCCAAATCCCAAAAATAAATCAGATTTTCCTTCTCTCCCAAATCCCATAAATAAATCAGTTTTCCCTTCTCTCCCAAATCCCACAAATCAGCCACACTGTGAGGGTTGATTTGGGATTTTTTTTCCCCCCATCCTCAGTTTTTTTCCTACTAAAAATAGAAATGATAGGAAAGATGGTTGGAAAAAAGGCTGGGAATCACCTCAGTCGGATTTTCAGGCAAAATTCCGGATTATCCAAGATTTTCTCCTGGAAATTTTTATATATTTATGGGAAAAAATATTCTGGAAGCGTCAACATCAAAAAGTTTTCGTATCCTGAGATTTTATGGGAAGTCACTTCTGCTTGGATTGGAAAATTCCAGATAAAAATTCCCAATAAATAAAAATAAAAAAAGGTTAAATCTTTTGGGATTTGATTTTGTTTCCTCCCATCTGCTCCTCTCCTAAACCCGGGGCAATTCCATGGATTTTTGGGAAGTTTGCTGGTGAGGATCCGTGGATGGCCAAAATCCCGGCAGGATTCCAAGATTTCTTAAATTCATTCAAATATCCCAAAATCCACCCAAACCGGGGAAGCAGCTGATGGATTTTTAACCCTTGCAGGCACCAAACCTCTGCTGGGAGCAATTCCATGGATTCAAGATATTCCTTGGAAATCCTTCCGACAAATCTTTTCCCAAATCCTTCATCCATCTCTTGCAGGAAGATCTCAGCAGCTCCCAAAAAAAACCCCAAATCTGCCCCCAAATCCCCTTTTTTTCCTGGATTTGGGGCAGAGGGTGGAGATTCCTCCTCAATTTTTCTGTGTCAAGGAGTTATCCCAGAATCCCACGGGAGAAGCTGGGATAACTGGGAATTGTCTGAAATTCCCGGGATCCTCGGGGTAGGATAAGCTTCTCCAGGACTCAGCGAGACATTTTTCCCACAAAACCCAAAAATAAACCCCAAAACCGGCTGGATTTAAGGAGCAGAAAATTAGGATTGAAGTGAAAACAGAACATTCCAAAATCTGGATCCTGAAAATTTGGGAATGCTGCCCACAGAGTGCCTCATGATCCTTGATAAGTCTGGACGCTGGAATGTCGGCTGGAATCAGGGAACAGCCCAGGCTGGAAATATCTGGAGCCACATTTCATGGAAAAAAAGGACCTGGATGAGATTTTCTCCCAATTCCCGTCCTTTTCCTGCATTTTTCCACACTCCCCTTCAGGGAAAGGAGACTGGAGAGGGAATGGGAGCTCCCTTTTTCCAAGGTTTCCCATGGAATTCCCATGGAATATCATTGTGGGCGATTAAAATCCCTTTATTTGGGGCCAAAACTCTTCGGTTTCCAGACTTTTTATTCCTCCCCCCTCTGGAATTTGTGGGATTTCTGCTCCACATAAAAATCCGATTAATTCGGGATTTTCAACTCTGATTCTCCTTTCCAAAACATCCCTGGAAGGTCTCCAGAAGTCTTTTAAACAGAGCTTGACGTGTCAAAGATGTTCCCCTTCCAACCCCAAAATCATCGCTCGGCTTTTCCCCGCTAAGGAATTCCGCCCTTGGAATTGGGAGACAGCCACGGCTCGAGAGAATTAAAAAAAAACAACCATTTTTAGAAGATTTGTGACCCAAAAATGAGAATTTTTTTGGGGGCTTCTCCAGGCCCAGATGTTCTTGACAGATGTCGGATGAGGAAAAGCAGCTCCAAACCCCACCTGCTCCTCACCCTTTTTAGCGAGGACCAGTTGAAAACAGCAATTCCAAGCTTTCCAAAATGTGTTTTCCCAGATAATTATGGAAGAAAAATTGGAAGAGGTTTAAAAATGAAAGGAAAATTATTTAGGAGGGAAAAAAAAAAGAGAAATTAAAAAAAAAAAAAAAGAAAAAAAAAAGAGAAATTTCAAAAAAAATAAATAAAAAAATAAATCCAGATGGGGAATTTAGAGGAAATTTCAATTTCTCTCCCAATTTTTTTGCCAGATCTTCCCAGTTTTTCCATCCCTTCCTCAACTCCAGGGTGGTTCAAACAAAAGAAGGGGAGGGAGAAGGGAAAGTGTTGGATCCACATGGAAAAAAGGATGAGGTGGGACCGTGAGAGGGGGTCGGGAGAACAGCAATTCCAAGCTTTCCAAAATGTGTTTTCCAAGATAATTATGGAAGAAAAATTGGAAGAGGTTTAAAAATGAAAGGAAAATTATTTAGGAGGGGGAAAAAAAAAAAAGAGGAATTAAAAAAAAAAAAAAAAAAAGAGAAAATTAAAAAAAAAAAAAAAAGATAAATTAAAAAAAAAAATAAATCCAGATGGGGAATTTAAAACAAATTTCAATTTCTCTCCCAATTTTTTTGCCAGATCTTCCCAGTTTTTCCATCCCTTCCCCAATGCCAGGGTGGTTCAAACAGGATAAGAAGGGAAAGTGTTGGATCCACATGGAAAAAAAGGTGAGGTGGAATCATGAGAGGGGGTTGGGAGGCACAGAAATCAAGGGAAAAATGGGAATTCCTGCTCCCGAATTCCACAGGGTGCTTGAGCAATTTTATCCCTTTTTTCCTACGGGAACTTCAGCTCCCAAAAAAAAAAAAAATATCCAACCCCTGCCTTTGGCCCAACTCTTCAGCTGCTCTAAATCAGCCACTCCCAAAACTTCCAGGGAAAAAAGCTGATTTATTCCCAGCTGATTTATCCCATTCCTTCCCAGATTCTGGGATCAGGAATCACCCGGCACAATCCATCCGTTCCTTCTAAAACTTCTGAGATTGGGAATCACCCGGCACAATCCATCCATTCCTTCCCAATTTCTGGGATCGGGAATCATCCGGCACAATCCATCCGTTCCTTCCCAATTTCTGGGATCGGGAATCATCCGGCACAATCCATCTGTTCCTTCCCAATTTCTGGGATCAGGAATCATCCAACACAATCCATCCGTTCCTTTCCAATTTCTGGGATCGGGAATCACCCGGCACAATCCATCCGTTCCTTCCAAAACTTCTGGGATCGGGAATCACCCGGCACAATCCATCCGTTCCTTCCAAAACTTCTGGGATCGGGAATCACCCGGCACAATCCATCCATTCCTTCCCAGTTTCTGGGATCGGGAATCATCCAACACAATCCATCCTTTCCTTCCCAACATCTGGGATCGGGAATCATCCAACACAATCCATCCGTTCCTTCCCAGTTTCTGGGATTGGGAATCATCCAACACAATCCATCCGTTCCTTCCAAAACTTCTGGGATCAGGAATCATCCAGCACAATCCATCCATTCCTTCCCAATTTCTGGGATTGGGAATCACCCGGCACAATCCATCCGTTCCTTCCCAACTTCTGGGATCGGGAATCATCCAACACAATCCATCCGTTCCTTCCCAATTTCTGGGATCGGGAATCATCCGGCACAATCCATCCGTTCCTTCCAAAATCTCTGGGATTGGGAATCATCTGGCACAATCCATCCATTCCTTCCCAACCTCTGGCATCGAGAATCATCCAACACAATCCATCCATTCCTTCCCAACCTCTGGGATTGGGAATCATCCAACACAATCCATCCGTTCCTTCCCAGTTTCTGGGATCGGGAATCATCCGGCACAATCCATCCGTTCCTTCCCAGTTTCTGGGATCGGGAATCATCCAACACAATCCATCCGTTCCTTCCCAATTTCTGGGATCAGGAATCATCCAACACAATCCATCCGTTCCTTCCCAGTTTCTGGGATTGGGAATCACCCGGCACAATCCATCCGTTCCTTCCCAATTTCTGGGATCGGGAATCATCCAACACAATCCATCCGTTCCTTCCCAACCTCTGGGATCAGGAATCATCCAACACAATCCATCCATTCCTTCCCAACTTCTGGGATTGGGAATCATCCGGCACAATCCATCCGTTCCTTCCCAATTTCTGGGATCAGGAATCATCCGGCACAATCCATCCGTTCCTTCCCAATTTCTGGGATTGGGAATCATCCAACACAATCCATCCGTTCCTTCCCAACTTCTGGCATCGGGACAACACGTGTCGGCTCCTCCCTGGGATGGGAAAAGAGGGATGAAAAATCCCACTGGAAATTCCGTTTTCTGTAGAAAATATGAGGTTAAAGATACCCAGCAGCAAAATCCAAGGGAAAAACGTGGTTTTTTCCATGGAAAACGGGTTTCTGATGGATCCTTGGGTGCGGAGGCACCGCAGGACAAGGAGGGAAAGGGATCCGGGTTTTGGAATTCCGTTGCTGCAAATCCAGTGAAAAATTCCAAAAGCCTGGAAAAAAAACCCCGATGGGATCCTTTTGGGGGCAGAAAAAAAGAAGGATCGATTAAATAATTAAAAGGATTAATTAACAATTCTTTTCCCAGACTTCATGGTAATCTATTTCTGTTAATTACAGATTTTAATTCTCTTTGGAAAATTATCCAGGGCCTCCTCCTCTTTTTTTTTTTTTTTTTTTTTTTTCCCAGAGATATTTAAATTTCCAGCCATATCCATAAACACAAATCCCAAGGAATTTGCACCTTGCCATCATTTTTTCTAGGGATTGGAATCCTGGAATTCCCTTGAGGCCGCAGCAGGAACCACAATTCCACCTTTTATCCCAGTTAGACACGGCAGGGAAAGGGAATTTTAAAATTATAGAGGGGGGAAAAAAAGGAATAAAAACTTCCAAATGAAGCCGGAATAAAAGCGGGAAGAGGGGGGGAAAGAGAATGGGGGAAAATTCATCAGGGATGTTTTAAAAGTAAAATTCCTTCCTTTCCTCGGTGCTGATGCTCTTCCTTGTTTTAGCAAGGAGAGGGGAGATCCAATGGGAACAGGGAGCCTTTTTTTGGGATGCCACAGGTGGAACATCGATGTCACTTCCCAAAATAATCTCCTGCCTTTTCCATGGAGCGGAATTTGGGCTCGGCTGGTGAGGCTGCCCCTCCTTCCCTGTGGGGCTGGAACCTGATCGGAGCCGCCGGGAACAATGGACAGGCAGGAACGCCGGGAATGTGCTGGGATCAAGGACTGAAATCCTGGGAATGCTCCGCCCGGCGTGGCTGGAGAAGGCTGGGAGCTGTGAAAGGAGCTGAGCTCTCGAACAGGATTTGGGGTCAAAGGGAACATCCAGAGGTGCCTCTGGATCCGTCTGGGACAGACACAACCCCTGAACGGGGAATGTGATCCCGGGAATTCACAGGAGCCAGGATTTGCCCCAGGGAAATTCAAATTCCTTTTATTTCTCTGCCTCAGACCCCGCCTGATCCTCTTATTCCTCCTCTTTCCCTCATTTCTGAAGGATTTGGGGATATTTTTAAAAGGTGTTCAATAAAAATCCCATTCTGCTTCCAAATCCATCCTTCCCACCTTTTTAAATACATTTTTCCCTCCTTTTCCCTTTTCTTCCCGGAGAGTTTTCCCACATCCAGCAAGATTTGGATACACATCCGAGGATTAAGGTCCGTGACAGCTCGGCTGAGCCACCTGTAACATCCATGGAATTTCATTTGGGAAAAGAAGGATAAAGATTGGTGGCAGCTGGAAAGCTGCTTGTCATCATCCAGCTCCGTTCCATCGGGATGATCCCAGGGATGGAGCAGCTTTCCTGGGAAGAAAGGCTGGGAAAATTGGGAATGTTCAGTCTGGAGAAGAGAAAGATCCAGGGAAAGCTCAGAGGCCTGAAGGGGCTCCAGGAGAGGGATTTGGGGATGAGGGACAGAGGGACAGGACACAGGGAATGGCTCCCACTGCTTGGATGGGATATTGGGAAGGAATTCCTGGCTGGGATGGAATTCCCAGAGCAGCTGTGGCTGCCCCTGGATCCCTGGCAGTGCCCAAGGCCAGGCTGGAGCAGCCTGGGATGGTGGGAGGTGTCCCTGAACATGGAATGGGATGGATTGGGATGATCCTTAAGGTCTTTTCCAACCCAAATCATCCTGGAATTCTCCGAGTCCGTTCTTACTGTGCATTTTTCCAGGGAATCCAGCAGGGATCTCTGCCCTCTCCAGGGATCTCCAGGGATCATTTAAACCTTTTCCTTTGGCACAAGGACGGCAGGGATAACGATGGACGCCCTCCACACGGAGAACTCATCTCCAGGACTCTTCCCTCATCCCCACAATCCTCGTTGTTATTCCCGGATGGATGGAGCTCACCGATTTACCTGGAATCAATGATCCCTGGAGCTCTTTTCCAACGGATCCACCAATCCCGCCCCTCCGGCTGTGCCAAGGAAAGTGAAATGCCAGCATTTGGCAGAGCATGGAAAACTGGGAAAGAGCATCAGAGCTTCTCTGGAAAACTCTGCCGGAGCCTCAGCATTCCTGGAGTAAGGAATCTCTTCCCAATATCCATCCAAACCCCCTCTCCTTCAGTTTAAAGCCATTTCCACTTATCCCAGCACTCCCTATCCTTATAAAAATTCCCTCTCCATGGCTCGCAGTGCACAAATCTCCCTTCCCAGCGGCCACGGGAAGATCTTAACCTGCCCCTTTCATCTTCCTGCTGAAAAGTTTGGGAAAACTCCGCCTCCGGATGAATCCCGGGTGCTGGAATCCGCCTGATGGAAAACTCGGGTCTGCTGGAAAGCTTTAAGCTGACTTTACATCAACTTCCACCAGGAAAAGCCGGGATATTCCCACCTCGGGATTGGATGGGCCCTCAGGATGTTAAAATTCCCACTGGGAATTGGAGTTAAATGCACCTCTCATTCCCACAGCTGTGAAAATTTGGGAATTTCTACAAGAAACAAATCGCCTCCGCCCCATTGCCCCAGTCGGTTTTATTTGGGATTTCAGCCCCTTCCAGTGATTTTTCCAGCCCTTTTTCCAGCCCTTGTTCCCATTACCTGATCCAAACACACCTGTTGCTGCTTGGCTGGAAATTCCGTACGGATGAAACAGAAGGAAAAGAAAAAAAATTCCCAAAAAGCGTCAAACCCCAAATAATTATCCCTAATTATAGCCAGGGCCAGCTGGGTTTAATTAGGATTGTCCCAAGGCAGCCATCCCAAAAGCGATCGGAGCAGGGATTTCCAGCAGGAGCCGCGGAGCTGCCAAAAATCTCTCCGGGTTTATTGGATCCCATCCCTGAGGAACACCAGGATGGAGAATTCCAGACCTTTTTTCTCCCATGAGAGGCAGAGTGTGGGATGCAGTGGGAGCAAATTCCTCTCACCTGATCCCAAGGATCTGGCGATCCCGACACCCAGCTGGGCTCGGGAATCAGGGCCACCTCACGGAAGGAGTTTTCCATGGAGCGGCTGCTGAGGGCGAAGAACCAATCCTGAGGTTATTCCAGGATTTTCCATTTCCTGGCCACCCAAGTCATGGGGCAGGGAGTGGCACCAGCTGTGCAGCCAGGTAGGTCCAGCTTTCCCGGGAAGTTTTCATCCACAGGATCCAGGTTTTCCCATGGATCAGCATTCCAGACCGGGATAGGTCTGAATTCCACACATAGAGAAGCTCCATGAGCCAGAGGGACTGGCACCAGCACAGACAGGTAGACTGCCACTGGTCCAGCTTTCCCGGGAAGTTTTTTATCCACAGGGTCCAGGTTTTCCCATGGATCAGCATTCCAGACCGGGATAGGTCTGAATTCCACACACGGAGAAGCTCCATGAGCCAGAGGGACTCAGCTTCCTGCAGGAGCAGAGAGGGCTGGAATTTTTGGGAATTTTTCCCAAATCTCTTGGAAAAGCAGAGGAGGAAGGAAAGGAGACCAAATCCGGCCCATCCAGGCAGATTCCTCATCCTTTCATTCCCAGGATTAGGAATATTCCAGCTCAACTTCTTCCACCAGCAGGGAGAGGTGGGGAATGATCTTCCATGACCTCCACTGATCCATCTTGGAATGCCTTGGAGCCATCCCAGCTCCAGCTCCAGCCCGATTTGGTTCATCCATGGATTTTTCCCAGCTCTAACCGGAATTCCTGGTGATTTCCAAATGGGTCGATCCCAGAGCTGCCGAAGTTGGAATTTTCTCCGGAAATCAAGCACAGACCATGGATTGATGGCAGAGTTCTGCCTTTCCGACCGGGATTTGGGATATCTCCATATTCCAAGGGGTTCTGGCAGATCCCATTTCCCCACGGCCCTTCCTCTGCTGAGGAATTTCATCCCACAACTCAGCTCTCGTATCCCATCGCTCAAACAGCTGGAAAATACCCCTGGAAATCCCTGGAAAATATCCCTGGAAATCCCTGGAAAATATCCCTGGAAATCCCTGGAAAATATCCCTGGAAATCCCTGGAAAATACCCCTGGAAATCCCTGGAAAATATCCCTGGAGAGTCACCATGTCCTGGGAGAGTTTGGCTGTCAGTGGAACTGGAATTCCTTCCCAAGATTCTTCTGGATAAAAGTGCATCCAGCTGTTTCTATTCCCAGTCTGAAGTTCATATTCCCACATCCCCAATGGAATAACATTCCTTACTCCAGGAAAAGCCTTTACATCTCCTGCTAAAGGCCTGGCTTGTTATTCCATAGGATATTCCGGAATAAAAATCATCCTTTCAGCTCATGCTGGGATAGTCCAAAGCACAGAGAAACACCTGGAATTGCACATGGAATTCCAGCTGTGCCAGGCATTTTTCACACCTGGCAGAAATCCCTCACTGGAAGGTTATTCCAACAACCAGGGAATGTTTGCAAACAAAAATCCCCCCGGGATTCCTCTTTTCCTTGCCAGGAGAGAACTTAGCATAGCAGGAATTCCCCGGAATCCGATGGGAGGAAATCCCAGTGGATGAAAAACGGAGGGGTGGGATGGGAAGCAGTTGGATCTGGGCAATATCCCCACCTATTCCCTCATTAAAACGGGAGAAAAAGAAACTTTCGCAGTGTTTTTCCTGTTTTTATCCCGTTTTTCCAAAGGGTTTCCTGCTCTCTTTTTCCCTCAATGTTGTTTTAGCGGATTTTGGGAATTGAGGCTGTGCTGGGAGCTCCTGGATCCCAGGGAATGTTTATTTAAGGCAGTTCACTTCCATAAAATTCATTATTCCCGCTGCAGGCAGCTGGGTTCTGCCTGGAAAAGCTCGGCAGCTCCTTCCAGGGGAGGAAAATCCAGGCCTGGAAAAGTCCAGGCTGATCCAGCCGGGCAAGGAGAAAATTCCCAGCCTTCATATAGGGATATAGGAATGAGTGAAAATTGCTGGATTATCCATTTCGGTGTGGAATCGGGGATTGGTTTGGCTCCGAAGGTTAAAAATCAATTCCAACCATGGATCAGAAAAACAGGGATATCTCCCGCTGTCCCAGGCTGCTCCAACCTGGCCTTGGGCACTGCCAGGGATCCAGGGGCAGCCACAGCTGCTCTGGGAATTCCATCCCAGCCAGGAATTCCTTCCCCATATCCCATCCAAGCAGTGGGAGCCATTCCCTGTGTCCTGTCCCTCCATCCCTTGTCCCCAGTCCCTCTCCAGCTCTCCTGGAGCCCCTTCAGGCCCTGCAAGGGGCTCTGAGCTCTCCCTGGATTTTTCCCTTTTCCAGGGGAACATTCCCAGCTCTCCCAGCTCCAGAGCAGAGGGGCTCCAGCCTTTGGATCCGTTCCGTGTCCCTCTCGCATCCCAAAGGGACCAGCAGAGAATTCCAGGCGCAGGTTACGCAAATTTCTGAAGGCCAAGGATGAACCAGCCTTAGAACGGGACTTTAAAACCGGCCGGCAGCTGTGGAAGCTCAAAAATATCCTGGGGGTGGCCTCGGGATCCTTTTACAGCGCCTGGGATGGAGGGAATTAGCCGGGCTGGGAGTGTGGGAGGGAAAAGAAACCCTGGGAGATGTAAAGTCCTTAATGAGCTGTTTACAAGGGATCACGTCCTGGGGCTCCGCTCACAAATCCCCGCCTCGGGATTAGCGGCTCCTTAATCCCGGCTGAGCTGTCAAGGAGCAAAGCTCAGCCCTGCCCCGCCTCAAGGGGAGAAACCGAGGGATGTTCCCTGGGATCGGCTCCTGATAATCAGCAAAGGCGGGATAAAGCCCTTGGGATAGGAAATGGAAGTGGGAAACAGAGGGATCAGCCCCTGCTCTTCCCCGAATTTCCCCTGTCTTCCCATTCCTGAATTTCCCCCTGAATTCCCATCCCTGGATTCCCCCTGAATTCCCATCCCTGAATTCCCCCTGAATTCCCATCCCTGGATTCCCCCTGAATTCCCATCCCTGAATTCCCCCTGAATTCCCATCCCTGGATTACCCCTGAATTCTCATTCCTTGAATTCCCCCTCTCTTCCCTCCCCTGGATTTCCCCCATCTTCCTTTCCCTGAATTCCCTTCATCTTCCCCTCCTTGAATTTCCCCTGAATTCCTATCCCTGAATTTCCCTCATCTTCCCATCCCTGGATTTCCCCCTGAATTCCCATCCCTGAATTACCATCCCTGAATTTCCCCCCATCTTCGCTTCCTTGAATTCCCCCTGAATTCCCATCCCTGAATTTCCCTCATCTTCCCATCCCTGGATTTCCCCCTGAATTCCCATCCCTGAATTCCCCTGAATTCCCATCTCTGAATTTCCCCATCTTCCCTTTCCCTGAATTCCCATTCCTGAATTCCCCTTGAATTCCCATCCCTGAATTTCCCTCATCTTCCCATCCCTGAATTCCCTTCATCTTCCCTCTGTTGAATTCCCCCTGAATTCCCACCCCTGATTTTCCCCTCTCTTACCTTCCCTGAATTTCCCTCATCTTCCTTTCTTGAATTCCCATCCCTGAATTCCCATCCCTGAATTCCCATCCCTGAATTTCCCCCGTCTTTCCTTCCTTTGATCCCCCCTCTCTTCCTTTCCCTGAATTCCCCTGGTCTTCCCATCCCTGAATTCCCCCTGAATTCCCATCCTTGAATTCCCCCTGAATTCCCCCTGAATTCCCCATCTTCCCATCCCTGAATTCCAATTTTTTTTACATTATCAGGATGAGAGAGCACGGATAATGTTGGAATAAGAATCCGAGCTCCACGAAAACTTGGACAAATTGGGGAAGTTTTGTTAACTGACCACTCTTCCACAGGAAAAAGGAGAATTCTCGGATTTGGGGCTTTCCCAGAGGGAAGAAAATCCCAGAGTTTTATGGCTTCATCCTTAAAAGTAAAAGGGGGGGCTCCATTGTATGGAAATAACAGGAGCCAGATGGGAAAAGTGCAGTTCCATGAATTGTCCAGAAAGCAGGATTGGGATCCCTGTGCTGCCCTTGGGATCCTTCCACTCCTCGAGGCACTGGAAGTGCTGAGATGGATGTAACTCCTCAATCCCAAATATTTGGGATGCCAGAGCACTTTCCTGGACTGGATACCAAGTCTGGATATGACAAACTGGGAGAATCTTCCCAGGAAAGCCCCAGCAGCTCCCCAGGATTTAGTTCACCTTTTGTCTTGTGGATATTTCTGTGGAACTCTGGAATTTCAGAGCTTCTCATCCCTGGTTTGGGAATGTGTCCCGGGGAGAGGCTTTAAAGGACAGAACTGCCAAGGAATCCTGGAATGCTTTGGGTTGGAAAAGATCTCAAAGCCCATCCAGTGCCACCCCTGGATGGACAGGGGCACTTCCCATGATCCCAGAGCACTCCAGCCTGGCCTTGGACACTGCCAGGGATCCAGGGGCAGCCACAGCTGCTCTGGGAATTCCATCCCAGCCAGGAATTCCTTCCCAATATCCCACCCAAGCAGTGGGAGCCATTCCCTGTGTCCTGTCCCTCCATCCCTTGTCCCCAGTCCCTCTCCAGCTCTCCTGGAGCCCCTTCAGGCCCTGCAAGGGGCTCTGAGCTCTCCCTGGAGCTTCTCCTCTCCAGGGGAACATTCCCAGCTCTCCCAGCCTGGCTCCAGCCCTGGAGCAGCTCCGGGGCCTCCTCTGGATCTCTCCAGCAGCTCCAGGTCCTGTGGAAGTTGGGATCCAGCTCTGGAGCAGCTCTGAGGGTGGGGAATCACTGGAGGGGACAGAGGGGCAGAATTCCCCTTTTCCTGCTTCCCGAACTGTGGGATCAGCCCAGGACAGCTCCAGGTTCTGGGGCTGCTGGAGCACGAGGTCAGGGCGTGCTCGTTCCTCACCCAGCAGCATTCCCAGACCTTCTCCAGGGGTTTTTCCCAATCCCTTTATCCCCCGGCTTGCGCTGATTCCAGGGATTGTCCCAGGGTGGGTGCAGACCCTTGGGAAGGAAAGCAGATCCCTGCTGATTCCCTTCCATCACATCCCAGTTTAACCAGACCCCATTCCCAGTTGGAACTGGGTTTTCCAGGCCCTTTTCCAGACCCTTGGGAAAGAAAGCAGATCCCTGCTGATTCCCTTCCATCACATCCCAGTTTAACCAGACCCCATTCCCAGTTGGAGCTGGATTTTCCAGGCCCTTTCCAACAGATGACAACCAAAGGCTTTTGCACAGCCTCAGCTCCTCGGGCTCTGAATTCTGATCCAAGGAATTCTTTCCTGTTCTGCTCCTCTGTGGAAAGAGCAGGAAGTTTTCTCTGCTCCTTTGGTTTGGTGTGAAAAACACCAGGACACTTTTTGGTCGGGAAATGAACCCGGGCATGGAACAAACTCCTTTCCCAAAGCTTGGGATGGGAATCCAGGGCTAAGGAACAGGGAACAGGGATTTATTTCCTCCCTCTGAATTGGAGGCTGGGCCTGCAGCTCCTCGGTTATGATTAGGAATTATCTCCAGGAATGTTTGGCTTATCTCAAGCACATCTCCAACACGATTTATCCAGGCTAATCCTTGGAATTGCTGGGATTCCGGCTGGCCAACGTTTGGGAAGTTAAATTTAGAGCAGATAAATCCTCTGCTCTCTGTCCCGGCAGATGGAAAGCCATAAATAAAACAGGGAACATTCTTTGGAGTGACAGATAAAAAAAAACCTTTTATGTGATTTATAATTTTATTTTTATTTGATTTTTTATTTGATTTTTATTATTTTCATTATAATTTATATTTTTATAAATAAATAAAAATAAATAAATAAAATTGTATTATTTATGTTTTTATTTACATTTTTATAATGTCCATTTTTATTTTTATGCTTACTATTTTAATTTCTATTTCTATTTGTATTATTTATGTTTTTATTGAAAAGTTTATAATTTATATTTTTATTTTTGTGAATTGTATTTTAATTTATATTTGTATTATTTGTTTTTATTTATGTTTATAATTTGGATTTTTATTTTTATTTCTATTTAAGTTTATATTTGTATTATTTTTATTTTCATTTTTTTAATTTCAATTTTTATTTTTATGATTTCTATTTTAATTTGTATTTGTACTATTAATATTTTTATTTACGTGTATATAATTTCCATTTTTATTTCTTTTTTAATATATATTTGTATTATTTTTATTTGCATTTTTTTAATTTCAATTTTTATTTTTATGATTTCTATTTTAATTTGTATTTGTACTATTAATATTTTTATTTAAATTTTTATAATTTCCATTTTTATTTCTTTTTTAATATATATTTGTATTATTTTTATTTGCATTTTTATAATTTCCATTTCTATTTTTATTATTTCTATTTTAATTTGTATTTGTACTATTAATATTTTTATTTACATTTTTATAATTTCCATTTTTATTTCTTTTTTAATATTTATTTGTATTATTTTTATTTGCATTTTTATAATTTCCATTTCTATTTTTATGATTTCTACTTTAATTTGTATTTGTACTATTAATATTTTTATTTACATGTATATAATTTCCATTTCTATTTTTATGATTTCTATTTTAATTTGTATTTGTATTATTTATGGTTTTATTTACATGTTTATAATTTCCATTTTTTATATTTATTTCTATTTTAATTTATATTTGTATTATTTATATTTTTATTTACATTTTTATAATTTCCACTCTTTATGATTTCCATTTTCATTTATATTTATAATTTTATTTACATGTTTATAATTTCCATTTTTATTTTTATTTATCTTTTAATTTATATTTGTATTATTTATATTTTTATTTACATGTTTATAATTTCCATTTTTATTTTTATGATTCCTATTTTTTATTTCTACTTATTTATATTTTTCCTTCCATTTCCATAATTCATCTTTTCAATGATTTCTCTTTTTGATTTCTATTTCTATTTTTATTCGCTTCTCCTGCTACATCCCCGATATTTTTCATTTGTTACATTTACATTTCCTTATTGCTCCAAATGCAGGAATCTACTCAGGATGATTTTTTCAAGGATTACGTTGGATTTTCCTGACTTTTTCCAGGCTCCTCCAAACCCTGCTCCCAACCCCAGGGAAGCTGAGCCTCACACATCATTTTGGCCCTATTATTATTATTATTATTATTATTATTATTATTATTATTATTATTATTATTATTATTATTATTATTATTATTATTATTATTATTGCTGTTGTTGTTGTTGTTGTTATTGTTATTGTTATTGTTATTGTTATTGTTATTATTGTTATTATTGTTATTGCTATTACTATTACTACTATTACTATTACTATTATTGCTATTACTATTACTATTACTATTACTATTACTGTTCTTGTTGTTGTTGTTATTATTATTATTATTATTATTATTACTATTACTGTTACTGTTACTATCACTATTACTATTATTATTGCTATTGTTATTGTTATTATTATTGCTATTATTACTATTTCTATTACTATTACTATTACCGCTATTACCATTATTACTGTTATTGCCGTTATTACCGTTATTACTGTTATTACTATTGCTATTGCTATTGCTATTACTATTACTATTATTATTGCTATTGTTATTGTTATTATTATTGCTATTATTACTATTGCTATTACTATTACTATTACTATTGTATCATTATCATTATTTTATTTTATTTTATTTTATTTTATTTTATTTTATTTTATTTTATTTTATTTTATTTTATTTTATTTTATTTTATTTTATTATTTTTATTATTTTTATTTTTATTATATTGTATTTTATTTTAACTTATTTTATTTTGATTACTTTGATTATTTTGATTTAATTTTATTATATTTTATTTTGATTATTTTGATTATTTTTATTATTTTGATTATTTCTATTATTTTTACTTTTGTATTATTTTAATTATTTTTATTATATTTTATTTTATTACTTTTATTATTTTTATTTTATTTCTTTTTTATTTTTATTTTTATTTTTATTTTTATTTTTATTTTTATTTTTATTTTTATTTTTATTTTTATTTTTATTTTTATTTTATTATTATTTTTTTCCCAAGGTATTCCAGAAGTAGCAATGGGAAGGAGCAGATCCAGCTCCTCAGAGCCAGACAGGGGCTTTCCCTCCTCATTCCAGGTTGGATGAACTCTCTCCTTACTCGGGGTTATTCCCAGCCAGGGAATCTCAAAAATCCCATCACAGAAAGGGGAATCCAAAGGGATTGGATTCCTCCAAATGGAAATGTCCCGATCCAAATCCAGATAAAAATGTTCTGATCCAAATCCAGATAGAAATGTCCTGATCCAAATCCAGATGGAAATATCCTCATCCTAATCCCAATGGAAATATCCTCATCCAAAGCCAAACAGAAATGTCCCAATCCAAATCCAGATAGAGGTGTCCGGGTCCAAATCCAGATAAAAATAGCCTGATCCAAATCCAAACAGAAATGTCCTCATCCAAATCCAGATAAAAATGTCCCAATCCAAATCCAGATAGAGGTGTCCTGATCCAAATCCAGATAAAAATAGCCTGATCCAATATACAGATAGAGGTGTCCTGATCCAAATCCAAATGGAAATATCCTCATCCAAATCCCAATGGAAATGGTCCCATGCAAATCCAGATAAAAATGTCCAAATGCAGATAAAAATGTCCCAATCCAAATCCATGTAGAGGTGTCCTGATCCAAATCCAAACAGAAATGTCCTCTTCCAAATCCAGATAAAAATGTCCTGATCCAAATCCCAATGGAAATGGTCCCATTCAAATCCAGATAAAAATGTCCAAATGCAGATAAAAATGTCCTGATCCAAATCCAGATAGAGGTGTCCTCATCCAAATCCAAATGGAAATATCCTCATCCAAATCCCAATGGAAATGGCCCCATCCAAATACAGATGGAAATGTCCAAATCCAAATCCAGATAAAAATGTCCCAATCCAAATCCAGATAGAGGTGTCCTGATCCAAATCCAAATCGAAATATCCTCATCCAAATCCCAGATGAAAATGTCCCAGTCCAAATCCCAATGGAAGTGGCCTCATCCAAATCCAGATAGAAATGTCCTGATCCAAATCCAAATAAAAATGTCCCAATCCAAATCCATGTAGAGGTGTCCTGATCCAAATCCAAATGGAAATATCCTCATCCAAATCCAAATTCCAACAGGGAGCAGTGAATGGAAAACACTGGAAATTGACATGGGAATTTTTCCACGGCATGTGCAGGATCCCGAGGGTGATCATTCCTTTTTCCATGGATTTGTGGTGTCAGATGTTACCGCCCATATGTTTGGTTTTATTAAGTTCAGAGGTGGTTTACCCCAGTTGCTCCCCTGTCATAAAGAATGGTTTGACCCCAGTTGCCCATCATTGTAAACCCTTCCCATTTTTCCAGATTGTTCCCCATCCATCACCCCAATCCTGCCCCTAAGCCCTATCAATCTATGTGAACCCCACCTTTTGTTCTAGTTCTTTCCTTGCCTATCATCCCTTCCTCGACGCCCCATTGATGGTACAGTTGCTTTCCCTCCCCCGGGTCCTTACCATTGGTCCTGCATATTGTAATCCCCCCCCATAACCCCTCCGTTGCTGTTGTCCCATTGGTCACCATATGAGCCGCCCACGGTCCTTAAAACCTGGCGCATGGGGGTGCCCGGGGTCTCGGCTCAGACCTCTCCCCTGTGATCCCAGCCCTGCACCTGTTGGAATAAACCTGTTCCTGGGAAATCGGAGGGGTCTGCGCACTCTTTCTCCCTTCGCCACAACCCGTGTCGCCCTGCGAGCCACAAGCCAGAGCGCAGAGGAGCTCTGGAGGTTCCAGGTTGAGCAGTTGCAGTGCTCGCCTGGTTCCCCACTCCTGTCGCTGACATCGGACAGCTAGCCGAGGCAAAAGGGGCCGAGCGGGCAGCGACAGTCAGACACAGGGGTTTTCTCTCTTCCAGTGACTCCATAAGTGCTGAAATCCAAAGGTGACCTCCAGGTTTTCCAGGCCGTCCCAACTCCATCTCAAATTCCCATGGAGTGATTTTTCCCGGATTATCCAGGTGGGATTGGAGTGGGAGGGTCAAAGCCTGACTGGCAGCAAGGAAATTCCTTGGGATTTGGGAGTCCCAGGACTCCGCCTTGGCTTTGGAAACAACGACAGATCCATCAGCACAAAGATTATGGGAAAACGCTCCAACGAAGCCTGTGAAGAACATGGAAAAGCAGAGAATTCCAGAATATTGTGGGTTGGAAGGGACTTGGAAGATTCCCTCATTCCAGAGAGACACCTCCCACTACCCCAGGTTGCTCCAAACCAAATCCAACCTGGGGTCGGACATTTCTAGGGATTGATCCACAAAGTTCTGTGGATGGCCTGTTCCCAATAATCCCTGAGAAACCTTGGATTAGGGATGGAGCTTTGGAGAAGAAAAGGATCCAGCTCCCCTGGGCTCAGCGTTTTCCCTTCAGCAGCTCCAAACCAAATCCAACCTGGGGTCGGACATTTCTAGGGATTGATCCACAAAGTTCTGTGGATGGCCTGTTCCCAATAATCCCTGAGAAACTTTGGATTAGGGATGGAGCTTTGGAGAAGAACAGGATCCAATTCCCCTGAGCTCAGCGTTTTCCCTTCAGCAGCACCAACCGTCAACGCTGAAGAGGAAGAAAAGAAAGACAAAGAGGGGGGAAAAAAGGGAAAAAATCCCTGAGTTTGAGCCTTTCCTGGTTTTTCCTTCCCATTTTCCAGCAGATCCCATTGGAAGGAGTTGAGGATCACATTTGAAGGTGTCTGCACAATTCCACTGAGCATTCCCGAACTCCTGCTCAGAATGAGGTGGGAAAGCGCAATATTCCCTTTTCGGGGCAACAAAAAGCTGGAGTTGGAGTGGCTTTCCATGGATGGTTGGAAACTGGGAGTTTTCCATGGATTTCCATCCTCATTTTTCACATCCTCGAGTGTTTGAGCCGTTAATAATCAGCGCAAAGTCTCACATTCCTGTGGGACCACATTTCGGGAATTCACTTTTTAACCGGTTTCAGGAATCGAGGGATTGGATCCCGAATCTTTTGCATTCCCCTCAGTAATTCCAGTTCATTTCATTTCCCCCTGTTTTCCTTTTGTCAAAACAGAATGGGAACCAAAGGAATCATTCCTTGGAATTATTAAACCTCCACATTCCATAAATAACTTCGAGGATGACAATCGGAATTTCCCAAACTCCAAATCCCTGGAAAATTCTTTGTTCCGGTCAGAATTCAGGAACAGGGTAATTCAGCCTGGGATGGCAGCAGGGAATGATGAAGAGCGCTGGGAATTTTTTGTTTTCTGGAAGATTTCATGTCCAAACATTTTGTTCCCAAATTATAACTTATAATTACATAAGATATAAAATAACATATATATATATATGATATGATATATGATATATGATATGATATGATATGATATGATATGATATGATATGATATGATATGATATGATATGATATGATATGATATATGATATATGATATATGATATGATATGATATGATATGATATGATATGATATGATATGATATGATATGATATGATATGATATGATATTATATTATATTATATTATATTATATTATATTATATTATATTATATTATATTATATTATATTATATTATATTATATTATATTATATTATATTATATCATATCATATCATATTATATCATATTATATCATATTATATCATATTATAACATATTATAACATATTATATCTTATTATATCATATCATATTATATCATATCATATCATATCATATCATATCATATCATATCATATCATATCATATCATATCATATCATATCATATCATATCATATCATATTATAATATATTTTATTATATTATTATCTTATTATTATATTATATGATACATTATAATATATTATTATATATAATATATAATAATAGAATATATTATTTTATTATTATTATATTATATATTATATAATATATATATATATATATATTATAACTTATATATAAATTATTAATGGAATCCCATCCACCGACAGGATCCATGGGAAAAGGAATAAACCAGGGAAGAGGTGACTTGGGAGCCGGGACTCAGCCCTGGGATGATCCAAAGCGACGCCGGAGGAAAATATTCCGTGGTTTTCCTGTGCCCGGATAAATCCTTTCAGAGTGTGCAGAGCGTCTCCCAATCCGTGTGCTCCTCTCCAGGCACGCGGAATGCCCAGGATGGGAATGGAATGGCTGGAAATATCCGTTGTCTTCCAAACCTGGAAGCAGAACAAGTCCTGATTTGGAAATTCCCATAAAGTCAAACCCTCCCGGTTTCACCTGATCTTATCTGGGATCCACAGCAATTAAAAATGGAATTGGAAAATGGAATTGGAGCCAGGAGAAGAGAATGTTCTTCCTGCCGGGAGGGAGCTGGATAATCCTATAAAAACTCCCAGAACACCCTCAGAGCTGTTTGCCCCTCATTTTTCATTTAAGGAAATGGAAAAATTCGGATGTTTGGGCATTTTGGATGTAAATCCATTTGTGGGGCTCTCCAGGCTGGGGAATTCCTTTTGGGATGGAGTGAAAAATGGAATGAGAAAAGGTGACAGGGAAAAAAAAAATGGGAATAAACGGGAAAAGTTCAGCAAAATAAAACTTTACCAAGGAAATTTTATATCAGGAAAATGCATCCCTGGGAGGCTGGGGAGGGGCTGGGATGGAATTCCCAGAGATGCTGTGGCTGCCCCTGGATCCCTGGAAGTGTCCAAGGCCAGGTTGGAGCAGCCTGGGATAGTGGAAGGTGTCCTGAACACAAGGAGGTTTTATCCAGAGGGTGTCCTGCAGATCCTGGGAGATTCCCAGTCCTGGAATGTGACAGCTCAGCCACCACCAGGAAAAATTCCCACTCCTGGTTTAAAGAAACTCCTCCTGTTTCATCCATGCATCGTCCATCCATCCATCCATGGATTCCATCCATCCATTCATCCATGGATCCATCCATCCATTCATCCATGGATCCATCCATCCATTCATCCATGGATCCATCATCCATCATCCATCATCCATCCATCATCCATCCATCCATCCATCATCCATCCATCCATCCATCCATCCATCATCCATCCATCATCCATCCATCCATCCATCATCCATCCATCATCCATCATCCATCATCCATCCATCCATCATCCATCATCCATCATCCATCATCCATCATCCATCCATCATCCATCATCCATCCATCATCCATCATCCATCATCCATCATCCATCATCCATCATCCATCATCCATCATCCATCCATCATCCATCCATCCATCATCCATCATCCATCCATCATCCATCCATCATCCATCCATCCATCATCCATCATCCATCATCCATCATCCATCCATCATCCATCATCCATCCATCATCCATCATCCATCATCCATCATCCATCATCCATCATCCATCCATCATCCATCCATCCATCATCCATCATCCATCCATCATCCATCCATCATCCATCCATCCATCATCCATCATCCATCATCCATCATCCATCCATCATCCATCATCCATCCATCATCCATCATCCATCATCCATCATCCATCATCCATCATCCATCCATCATCCATCCATCCATCCCTCCCTCCATCCATCCATCCATCATCCATCCATCATCCATCATCCATCATCCATCATCCATCATCCATCATCCACCCATCTCTCCCTCCACCTTCCCAGTGCTTCATCCCTCTGGAAGGAGCAGCTTCCTCCACAAATCCCGATCCTATTTTAGTGCTGGAAGCCAATTCCCTGATAAAATCCCACTAATTCTCATTTCATTCCAATTAATCCCACTTTTTTTCCTATTCTAATCCAGAATCAACCAGAAAAAAGTGCCTAAACCTTCTTTTCCTGCTGCCCACCTCCCTTTTTGCTGGCAACGCCTCAGAATTCCCTAAAATTCTCTTTCCCTCCTTTCCAGCCGCCGGCTCTCCCTATAAATTCCCTTCCCTTTGTGTGCCAGGCTGTCTCCACCTCGGCCCTTGCGGGGACGCCTCTGGAGCAGCTCTTGGAGCTCTCTCCGAGCCCAAACCGTGGCCCAAACCCAAGGAACGACGCGGGATCAAAACATTTTACGCAAATTGGCCTCGTCAGCGCCCAGAAATCCGAGCCCACGGAGTTGTTTTGCCTCTTTATTATTTTCCTTGTGTTTTTTTGGCAGAGAAACCCAGAGCGAGCAACCAAAAGCGAAGTTCCACTTCCAGAAGCGGAGCAGAAACCTTGGAATCTCTCGGAGCTGCTGGAGCTTTCCCAAGCTCCTCCCAAAAACTCTCCATTTGTGCTGCTGCTGCTGCTGCTGCTGCGGCTCCAATTTGTCCATCCAGCTTTCAACAAATTAGGGATTTATCCTGAGCCAGGAATGGGAATGTGAGGAAAACAGCCCTGAAGCAATTCCTGGGGTTTGAATTCCAAGGCAGGGACAAAGCTGAGGAGAAATAAAAAGCCGAGAAGAAACCGAGGTGGTTTTCCTGGATTTTCTTTCCCAGTTTTTATTCCCTCTTTGATGTCTTTCCTGGATTTCTGGGGCTGTGTATGAAGCACTGAAGGTTCTGCTGTTAATTCCAAGAGGAGAAACTTTTCCCTGCTCTCCTGCATCTCATTCCCGTGGGATGACACCGTGATGGCGTCAGTGATCCCTGACAGGGATCATTCCCATTCTTTTGTCATCATCGCGTCCCTCCTTCAGCATTTCTAAATTTTGGACAATGAGGGCAAAATCTTCCATCAAGTCCCTCTGGAAAAACTGAGCCTTAAAATGATAAATATTAAAATTACCAAGATCATGGAAACTTTTCCTAGGTTGGACCTTCCAAGGGTTTTCCGGTGGATTTTCACACCATCTCCTGCTCCAGGATTTTCACACCAGCTCCTCATGTCCCTGCGAGGTCATTCCCACCAATCCTTTCCCAGCTGCCCAAATTCCCTCTTCCCAGAGAAGTTGCTCCACCCTCAGATGTGCTGGAACTGGGAGTTCATTGCTTCCCAAAAATCCTGGGGAGTTTGGGATCAAACCCCAGGAAAATCCTTTTCTGGAGTTCCTAAATTCACCTGGAGAGGTTTTTTTGGGCTGAGGGCGGGGCTGGAGGATGTGGAGGAGGAACGGAGCTGGGAAAAGCGGCTTTTGCATCCAGGGAATCCTGAAATCCCTGAGGATGGGAAAGATCTCCGGGATCATCGACTCCAAGCTGTGCCCGATCCCCAGCAGAGCCCTGGGGAATCCAGGAATTCCTGGGACACCTCCGGGGATGGGGACTCCAAACCTCCCTGGGCGGTTCCAATGGGATTTCCGTGGAGAAATGATCCCAAATATCCAATTTAACCCTTCCCTGGAAGAACTGCAGGCCGCTCTCTCTCCTCCTGTCCCTGTTCCCTGGGAGCAGATCCCAATTCCCTCCGGCTTCCCCCTCCGGTCCCAGAAGGTCCCCCTGGAGTTCCTTTTCTCCAGGATGAACATTCCCAGCTGAGCTCCAAACTCCTCACAACGCAATGGGAACATCCAGGGGCTGGAATGAGATGATCCAACCCAACCCCTGGTGGGATTCTGGGATTCCACGGCTCCCAGATTTCCTGGGAATTGCCTGGATGTTCCCCTCCTGCATGGAGCTCATTCCATGTGCCCCTGGCTATCGGATCCAAGCAGTGCATCCCAGATTTTGGAATTTGTCTGTGTTCCTTGAGGTCCCAATCGCCCTCAGCCTCATCCGAGTGTCCAAGGAACGGTGACAGAAAAGTCGGATAAATCCAGGATAGAACCCAGCTGGATCGGGAAGTGGTGTCCATGAATCCATGGGAACAATTAGGAATTAAGGCGGGTGTGGTCCTGCAGAATTCCTGGCTGGAATTACACCAGGAGTGAACGCCTGGATCCTCCTGTTGCATCTGATCCCATGGAACATTTTTAGCCTTTTCCCAAAGTCCCCAGGCTCCTGCTGACAATCTGCACTGCCACCTTGTGTGACTCCGGATTTCACTCCGGCTTCCTCCGGAATCCTCCCTCTCCGTTTCTGCTGGATACCCCTCCCTCCTTCCCTCCCAACCACAGAATTTCCACCTGATCCCAAAATGTTTTAATTATTCCCTAAAAACCTCCTGTTATTCCCGCTGGACTCGGCCTCCAGTCGGGCTCTGATCTCATCCCTCCTCCTGCTGGTGGGAAATCCCTTGGAAGCTTCAGATTCCCAGACATGGATTCTACCAGGAGGAATTATAGTAATAATAATAATAATAATAATAATAATAATAATAATAATAATAATAATAATAATAATAATAATAATAATAATAATAATAATAATAATAATAATAATAATAATAATCCTATGGGATCTGATCCGCGTCATTCATGGATGAACTCCCTGACCTGGATTTGGGAATGGAACAGGCACAGCCATGGGAAAATGGGAAATGGAAGCTCAGGGATGAATCCTGAATTTCCAACCTTTTTCCTGCCAGGTTCCTGAACACGAGTCAATCCAGGGGGAAAAGTGGGAAGAGAATGAGGAGCTGGAATAATAATAATAATAATAATAATAATAATAATAATAATAATAATAATAATAATAATAATAATAATAATAATAATAATAATAATAATAATAATTTCCCCTCCAAGATTCCCTCATATTTTATCAAATGTGTATCAAAAATTTATTCCCTGTGGCTGAGATCAGGGAAGCCAGGCTGGGAACCCCATCCCAGCTCTATCCCAGCCTCTGGAATTTAATTTTCCCCGCTTTACACATTAACTCCGGACCTGATTAAAAATTCCTGCCCCGAGCAGAAAAGTGTGGGACAAAGGGATCCTTGAACCATCCCAACGGGAACTGCACGGATGGAGCAGCACAAACCTCCTCATTTATTCAAGACTGGATTTCCTCCCCGGTATCCTTCTGGTTTTCCATTTATTCCGAGCTCTGACCCTGTGGGGTCGGAGAGCGTCGACCTCTGGCAATGTTAAACTCCGGGATCGGGCTGGAGTTCACGCTGGAATTTTTAGGGAGCGTTTTCCTGTCCCTAAGGAATCATTGATGAAGTTTCACGGATAAAATAAGTCCTGCCACACCAAATCTTTGTCCTGGGTGGTTCCCGAGATATCCATGGAATTCTAGAATGGCCTGGGATGGAAGAGAGCTTAAACACCCGAATTCCAACACCGAATTCCAGCCCTTCGGACTGTTTCGAGTTTTACATTTTGGGGTCCCCGTGCTGGAAGGAAGCCAGGATTTCCATTCCCCATCAAATCCATGTCTGCAGGGCAATGAGGATCCCAGAATTCCGGGGTGGTTTGGGTTGGAAAGACCTTAAGGATCATCCCATCCCACCCCCTGGATGGGCAGGGATATTTCCCACTCGTCCAACCCGGCCTTGGGCACTTCCAGGGATCCAGACTGGAGGAAAATCCTTCCCCTTCTCTCCTTTCAGTGCCCTCCAAGGGCTCCTTTAATCCCAAATTCTCTGCTGCAGCCGGAAAGGGATGGAAAGGAGACCCTGGCCAG
The DNA here is from genome assembly GCA_038429875.1 of Poecile montanus. Taxonomy (NCBI): domain Eukaryota; kingdom Metazoa; phylum Chordata; class Aves; order Passeriformes; family Paridae; genus Poecile; species Poecile montanus. Next base: position 2,234,754 of record CM076503.1, on the reverse strand, counting down.
ACTTTTCCTGCCTGGTTCTGCTCCATTTTCCCGGACTTTGGCCAAGAGGAATCCATGGAGATTTCCCAATCATTCCCGAGGCTGGGAATGAAGCCTCAGGTCGATGAGGTCGCTGCGCTCTTACCCAACTGTCCCTCTTTTCCAGGCTTTTGGCAGCTCCCTGGGCTGAATCCAGGGAATTCCAAGGGCTTAATGAGGTGGAGGGAAAGCCAAAGGTGTTTTCAGAGACCTCGTGTCACCTTTCCATAAATATTTAAATGTCGGAATGCAGCGCCAGCTTTCCCTGGAATTCCTGTCACTGCTCCCTGCTGGGAGAACAAAACCTCCTCCCTTCTCAAGCACATTCCCATCCTCTGGAAAATGGAATTATTCCCAAGATATTTGGTCAGGAAGCAGAGTTGAGGAAAATCTTCTTTTCCTCTGCTGATCACAACCGAGCACAGGGAGATCCCAGAAAATTCCCTGCATTTCCACAGGTGGAGTCACAGCCTGGATTCCGGGATCTCCGAGCTCTTTTCCAACAGAATCGGTTCTGTGATCCCGTGAAGTTCTGGATTCTCTCCAGCCTTCACAGCAGGGGAGGTTCGGGAGTGTTTGGAATTTGGGTTTGGACGATCCCAAAGGATAGAAAAGGTGGGCAGAGTTCATCCAGTGGTTCTGAACTCTCCTCGATAATCAGCTGCTGGCTCCAAACATTTGTCCTATCCAGCTGCGCTTCCATCAGAGAATTCCAGCCCAAACTGAGAATATTCCCATGGAAAGTTTGGGAAAAGTGTTGTGGAGTCACTAAAAACTTTGGTTTCCATGAGCCAGGGTCAGTCAAAGATAAAAATTCATCGTTACCGGGGAAACCTCGACCTCCTCTGGCGCTCCCAGCGCAGGGAAGATGTGGAACTGCTGGAAGTGAGTCCAGAGGAGGCCCTGGAGCTGCTCCAGGGCTGGAGCCAGGCTGGGAGAGCTGGGAATGTTCCCCTGGAGAGGAGAAGCTCCAGGGAGAGCTCAGAGCCCCTTGCAGGGCCTGAGGGATGGAGGGATGGACACAGGATGGAGGGACAGGACACAGGGAATGGCTCCCACTGCTTGGATTGGGATATTGGGAGGGAATTCCAGGCTGGGAGAGTGGGGAGGGGCTGGGATGGAATTCCCAGAGCAGCTGTGGCTGCCCCTGGATCCCTGGAATTGTCCAAGGCCAGGCTGGACGGGGCTTGGAGCAGCCTGGGACAGTGGGAAGTGTCCCTGTCCATGGAATGGGATGGGGTTGGGATAATCCTTAAGGTCCCTTCCCACCCAAAACATTCCAGGATCCTATGACAGGGATTATGACGATCCCAAATTCCATTTCATTCCCAATCCAAGCTCTCCTTCACCTTCCAGTAGCAGGATGCTCCCGGATTAAACCCCCTCTGAAGGAAAAGTTGGGCGCAAGAAGCTGAAATAATTTCACCTTTCAGTTCTCAAGGAACAATATCCAACAGATATCCACGGATCCCACGGATCCATAAAGGAAATTGGAATGAGGGAAAAACCAGGATCTGGGATTATTAAAGCTGCGTCCCCGATCGCCCACCGAGGGCAAATCCCAGAGCTGCAGCCGTGAGGAAAAACAAGGAGAATTCTCCCTGGTTTCTTTCCCGACCACAGCAACAGCGGGAGTCGGATTTCACGAGGCTTCGATGACTCTGCAGAGTAAACTTTGGGAAACTTTGGAAAACAACTCCATTGTCGGGAACCACAGGCTGCTGATTGACAGCGGGAGAACAATGGCTTCACACACATTCCCGAAATCCAGCCTTTATCCCCCTCTTTCTGACTTCTGGGATTGGCAGCACTTGAAAGGCTTGGAATTTTCAACAGCCGGATTTTCAGATCTTCCGAAAATCCCATTCGAGGCCTTTGGGTGATGTTTTAATTACATTTCTACAAGTCTGGTGGCGATCTAATTAATCACTACTAATGAGGTCATTTAATGCTATGTTTAGGGGTTAAAAATTCCAGTTGGGAAGGGAATAAAATCTGTGTTAGCCACGCTGAAATCCCAGCTGATCCACGGTAATTCCAGCAATTAATTCCCTATCAATTAATGCCGATAATCCCGATATTTACTCAGGAGCAGGACTGGGAGCTGGGAGCATCAGGGTCTGACCCTCTCCCTCCAGGGATTTACTGGATTTTCCCGTTCCCTGCGGATCCAGATAAAGTTTGTGCCGTGATTTCTTTGTGCCGGCGGGAATGCTGTGTTCCCACAGCCTCCCGACGTAAATATTCCTCTTTTGTCAGCAAGAAAAGTCCGGGATGCCGATGGAAAGATAAGGATCCCTGCCAGCTCCACAGACGGATTCCGACGGATTCCGGCTGCGCTCAGCTCCAGGAAAGGAGAAAGATGGGAGTCGGGAGGCTCCTCCGAGTTCAAGTTGCTCTTTGCAGTCGTTATTCCCGACTGGATTTTGGCCGGGAGCCGGAGCTCTCCTGCCCTTCCAAGAGCAGTAAATAAAGCCGTGGCCTCTCCTTAAAAAGGCCGGAGAGCTCAGCTGAGTGCTGGGAGCCGTTTCTCCATCCCGGGATGGAGCTGGAATTGTTTGGGAGAGAGGAGAATTCCCACTTTCTTCCGTAGGATGCTCCTCTCCAATGCCGTGTTGGCGTCTCCTTATCCGGCTTTAATTCCAGGCTCGCTGCCCCATCCCAGCTATTCCAGAGGTTCTCTGGGAGGTTCACCTGCCTGGAAAAAGGGGAAAGGGACCGGGAATCGCGATCCTGCAGGTCCGCAAAAACCGGCACGTGCAGGGATAGCCACATCCCGAAAAATCCCGGTGCCGGCACGGCCATAAAGATTCCCGGGCCTGGGATTTAAGGAAGCCGATGGATAAAATCCTGCTGGGATTGGGGCAGGGAATATTTGTGTTTGTATGGAAGGTGGTGGCTATGGAATTATAGCAGAGAGAATCCCAGGATTGTTAAGGCTGGGAAGGATCTCTGGGATCATCGAGTCCAAGCTGATCTCCACCCGAGTCCCACATCCAGGAATTCCTTGGACACCTCCAGGGATGGGGACTCCAATCTCTCCTGGGAAATTCCAAGGCTTGACCGCCCTTTCCATGGAGAAATTATCCCAAATATCCAATTTAACCCTTCCCTGGCACAACCTGAGGCCGTTCCCTCTCATCCCATCCCTTGTTTTTCAGGGAGCAGATTCCGAACCCCCGGAATTGTGCAGGGCCACAAGATCCCCCTGGCGCCCCTTTCCCAGCTCCCTCAGCTGGGAATTTCTCCCAGATTAATCCCGGATCTCTCCAGGAATCTCTCAGAGTCCTCACGGCAGAATTGGAGCACCTGAAATCCAAGGAAAATCACCCCAAAGTGAGACCGGAAATGAAACTCGGTTTTTATCCCAAAGGAACCGCTGGACATCAAATCCCAACATGGAAAAAGCTTGGAATCAGCCCACGGCTTCCCTCTGCTTTATTATTTTCCTGGACATTTTTGCATCTCCTCAGTTAAATAAATCCTCCCTAAGGTTTTCCAAGGAAATCATCAGTGCCCGGTAGTGCCCCACAATGGATTCGGGATGGAGATTCTCTTCTCTTATCCCAAAATATTTTTTTCCCATCTTTTAAAGACAACAAAAATTCCCTTCGCGTTCCCAGTTTCAGCAGCCAGGACGGGTCTTTCCATCTTTAAAGGAAATTTTATATTTTATTGTTTATCATATTTTATTTTTTATATTTTTATATTTTTTATATTTTTATATTTTTATTTTTATTTTATTTTTATTTTCTATTTTCCATTTTCTATTTAATATTTTATATTTTTATATTTTTATATTTTTATATTTTTATATTTTTATATTTTATATTTTATATTTTTATTTTATTTTAATATTTTTATATTTTATCCTTTTTATTTTATATTTTTATATTTTTATATTATTTATTCCTATTTCTATTTTTATTTTATTTTTATTTTATTTTTATTTTATATTTTATACTTTATATTTTTATCTTTTATCTTTTATATTTTATATTTTACATTTTTATTTTATTTTATTTTTATATTTTTATATTTTTATATTTTATCTTTTTATTTTATATTTTATATTTTATATTTTATATTTTTATATTTTTATATTTTTATATTTTTATATTTTTATATTTTTATATTTTTATATTTTTATATTTTTATATTTTTATATTTTTATTTCTATTTCTATTTTAATTTTTATTTTATATTTTATATTTTTATATTCTTACATTTTACATTTTATATTTTATATTTTATTTATATTTTTATATTCTATTATTTATTATTATTATTTATATATTTTTATTTTTAATTTCAATTGAATCGCGATTTCCGCTTTCATTTTTCAAGCATTATCAAAACGGGAGGCTCCAAAAGAAGGGAAAAAAAATATCCTTAGAATAATTAGGAATGGCATGGGCATCTTCTCCTGCTTTTCCAAAAGTTTGGAAAATAAAATTAATTTATCCACACCGTTTTTAGGAATTTTCCTGCCTTTAACAAAAAACGTGGAATTTTTGCCTCCCCCAACTTGAAATTTATTTTAAAAAATGTTCAGGATGAGCACCAAAATATTTTTATTATGGAAAAAAAAAACCGATGGAATCACTTCCAAGGCTGGAAAATTCCCCAAGTTCACTACATTTCCCAGGATTCTGTGGGGTTTATTTACCTATTAAACCGTGGGGAATGATGGGAAATTCCATCTGTCCCACGGAGAAAAATGGGAACATCGGAACTTTGGATTCCCTCCGGCTCCACAGCCACACTGGGATTCTTGCTCGGATCCAAACATTATTCCCAGTTTTCCCGAGGAAAAACTCGTTTTTCATCCTTAAAAACTCAGCGGAGAAATTTCCTTTTTTCTTTTCCCTCTCTCTTATCCTAAGGAACAGAAAAAATTCCTCGGTGCAGGAATCCTCAATCATTAAAGAATAAAAACTGAAATTAAAATAGAAATAAAAACTGAAATAAAAGCTGAAATAAAAATAGAAATAAAAATAGAAATAAAAATAGAAATAAAAACTGAAATAAAAACTGAAATAAAAATAGAAATAAAAACTGAAATAAAAATAGAAATAAAAAAGAAATAATAAACAAAAAAGGCCTGGAATAATTAAAGGAACGATTAAAGGACAACGCTTCCCTCCCCACCACTCCGATTTCATCCAAAACACCAGGAATTTCCCCCTGGATCAGCTCAAATATCCCTTTCCTGTGCCACGAGGAGTTCCCACTCTCCCAAAGAACCCGGGAACAAAATTAGAAATCAGGGAGAAAAACCAATCCAGGTTTAATTAATTCACTAATTAATCCCTGATTAATTAATCAATCCCTAAATTCTGCTTTTTACTCAGGGAAAGAACACAGGGAATTCTTTTTCCCTCTCTTCCAATTTTTTTTTTGTTTTCCCTTGCCCGGAGGAAACCAGAGAAGGCTTTTAAAAATCCCAAACCTTCGGAATTTTTCCTTAAATTATGGAGTGGGAGTCGGGGAGGGCACGGCGCGGCTCCTTTTTGTGCTGCTCCTGCATTTTTGGGTGGCTGCAGTTTCCCTGGAACGGCTCGGCCTCGGATCCTGTTTTGTTTTTCTGGTTTCCCTCCTCTCCTGGCCGTGTTCCGCAGGAATTTTATCCCTGGATTTGGGGAGCGGGGCCAGGTTTAGTGAAGAATTCCTTGTCCGGGTGATGTCGGGGGTTCCAAATCCGCGGCGTGGGCAGCGCCCGGAGCGAGGGCAGGTGCCAAGGGAAGAGGGGAACAGCCAAAATGGGAAAGGGATGGGGAGGAACGGTGGGAAAAAAAGTGGGAATTCCAGATTTTGGGGGAATATTCCGATTTTTTTCGCTAATGATCATTGTGTGGAAGTGCGGCTGCGAAGAGATTTCGGTGTTTGGAGCCCGTGCTGGTGGAGTTCCTGCAGGAATGGCTCAGAACATTCCCAAAATCCAGGGAGACGAGTGCTGGGAGAGAACCCACAGCTTGGGATCAGAGTGGGATGCAGGGAGCTGGGAATGGCTTGGGAATGGTGGTGTCATTCCCAAGAGAATGGGAGGAATTCCCAGAGAAGCTGTGGATGTTCCCTGGATCCCTGGAATTGTCCAAGGCCAGGCTGGACATCATTCCCTGCTCGGGCCTGGCCAGGGCTGGGAACCGCATCCAACTCCCGGATGTGACGGAAGGGAATCAGCAGGGATCTGCTTTCCTTCCCAAGGGTCTGGAAAAGGGCCTGGAAAATCCAGTTCTAACTGGGAATGGGGTCTGGTTAAACTGGGATGTGACAGAAGGGAATCAGCAGGGATCTGCTTTCCTTCCCAAGGGTCTGGAAAAGGGCCTGGAAAACCCAGCTCCAACTGGGAATGGGGTCTGGTTAAACTGGGATGTGAAGGAAGGGAATCAGCAGGGATCTGCTTTCCTTCCCAAGGGTCTGGAAAAGGGCCTGGAAAATCCAGTTCTAACTGGGAATGGGGTCTGGTTAAACTGGGATGTGACGGAAGGGAATCAGCAGGGATCTGCTTTCTTTCCCAAGGGTCTGCACCCACCCTGGGACAACCCCTGGAATCAGCGCAAGCCGGGGGATAAAAGGATTGGGAAAAACCCCTGGAGAAGGTCTGGGAATGCTGCTGGGTGAGGAACGAACACGCCCTGACCTCGTGCTCCAGCAGCCCCAGAACCTGGAGCTGTCCTGGGCTGATCCCACAGTTCGGGAAGCAGGAAAAGGGGAATTCTGCCCCTCTGTCCCCTCCGGTGATTCCCCACCCTCAGAGCTGCTCCAGAGCTGGATCCCAACTTCCACAGGACCTGGAGCTGCTGGAGAGATCCAGAGGAGGCCCCGGAGCTGCTCCAGGGATGGAGCCAGGCTGGAGAGCTGGGAAT